>APFE031487037.1:0-12771 GCA_000404065.3 Pinus taeda
CCTTCTTCTTTTATAGTCATAGGCCTTTCACAATACCACGGTCCAAAACCATAATAACACAATACCATGAACCCAATACTTGGGATCAACACTTTTGGATGCAATACCACAGACCAAAACCATAGGATCAAAAAATTGTCGGACCAATACCATGAACCAACCATGAAAGTGTGTGAACTTTTCTCCACATGAAATAAACTTTTTCTCCACATAAAAATGCGTGAAATTTTCTCCACATGAATTAAACTTTTTCTCCACATGAAATAAACTTTTTCTCTACATAAAAGTGCATGAAATTTTCTCCACATGAAATAAACTTTTTCGCCACATAAAAGTGCGTGAACTTTTTTTCCACATGAAATAAACTTTTCTCCCCATAAAAGTGCGTGAACTTTTCTCCACATGAAATAAACTTTTCTCCACATAAAAGTGCATGAACTTTTTCTCCACATGAAGTAAATTTTTTCTCCACATAAAAGTGCGTGAAATTTTCTCTACATGAATTAAACTTTTTCTCCACATAAAAGTGCGTGAACTTTTTCTCCACATGAAATAAACTTTTCTCCGCATAAAAGTGCGTGAATTTTTATCCACATGAAATAAACTTTTCTCCGCATAAAAGTGTGTGAACTTTTCTCTACATGAAATAAACTTTTATCTTTATGAAAGTGCGTGAACTTTGTTGCACTATAATTTATCACCTGAGATGAGTGGGTTGCCATAAAGTACAACATATGTATCATAATGCCAACAAAATCTGTATAATATATTTTAAATCAAAATTAGAGTCATGTTGTGTGAAAATATTAGGAATTTTTCTTTCCAAACATTTTCCATAATGCTTTCAACATTTTCACTATAAATTCTAAGAATTGTGAAGAAATCTAAGATTGATAAATAAAAAATATATTAATATTTAAAGCGAAAATAAAAAGTGTAATTTTGACCATTTCCATTCTTATTATTCAATTTATATCGAGAAAAGAGTCACCACACACATAAATGGTTGAATTAATGAAGTATGGATATAGTTGTTTATGGCTTTCGAATTATGTAGCTATGTACTCTATAGAGTTAATAAATAATATTCCAATATAATCAATAAATTAAAAAACAAAATAATATCAACAATCAACTCCACATGATATACATTTTTTTATTTTAAAAGGCTTTTAAAACTAGTGATTCAATGCAATAACATCACATTTATAAAAAAAATTGGTAAACCATCTATCTACGTCAACATTGAGTTAACCATCTTGACCTATGTGACATAGTAAGAGTTACCATATATTAACACATCTTCCCCTTTGGAAAGAAAAAATTCGATGTGAGTATTTGAATAAGCCACAAGGTTCTATGCATATTTTGAATAGACCACAATATTGGAGTGAGTGAGTGCGAGACTCGTTGTTTTAATAAGCAAAAATGGAGCAGCCCCATGTACAGATTCAAACTAAAATCAGATTAGAGTGGATAAATAAAGTCTTAGCATGTGGTACATGTTTGAAATACACAACAACTTCCAGCAAGTGTGAATGCCATGAATTGCTTATTCCAGGTAGAGAAGACAAAAACACAATGGAGTTTTATCGCAAATGCTTCCTTTGCCTGGTTAAACATTTCGTAAGAATCGGGGTTCCAAACCATTCTTCTTTGGATGAAAATATTGATTTTACAAACGAAACTACTGGTGGAAGGGAGACTTTCTGTCATGCAGCAAATGGGTTGGAAGTGGAATATGTTCTATGGGATTCAGAGGAGGGTGATTCGCAGGAAAGTCATGATGAAGAACGAAGTATTTCCTCGAACCCAGACCCTGCTAATCCGATTTCCGTTTCTGGACCAGGAACTTCAGTCAATCAACAAATACAAATCATAGTTCCCAGAATATGGAACAAAGCCTGATTAGTAATCCAAGTGAAGGGAACATGGAGGATGATGAAATGTTAAATTAACTTCAACTCTGTTTAACGACTGTAATGTTTATGTCTGGAAAATGCGCTATCACAATTGTAACAAAGCCCTTTTTCTCTTTTTACCTTCAACTCCGTTTAATGGCTGTAAAGTTTATGTTTGGAAAAAGTGCTGTGATACTGGATATATTGGGGCAACATCTTGATTGGCAATAAATTCTCCAACATGTGCATTCCGATACAGTAGAATTAATATGGCGGTTTTACAGAATTAATGGGGTTTTTGATGAATATGACCACACTGATTATAGTGAAATTTCCGTAGAGAATGACTATGGGATTTCTGATCAATTTGAGCACATTGATTTCAGTGAAATTCACGTAGAGGACGACGACTATGTGTTGGGCTCGAGTGCAGATGAATTTTGGGACATGATTATCATTGATGGACATATCGATACTGAGTATGGATTTGCGTTCAATGCAAATGAATTTGGCGGTGGACATGACGATATTGTGTCTGAGTGTCCTCCTCCTACGTCAAAATCTGCAATTGAAGGTTTTCCTATGCACGTAATCTCTGTTGACAGTGCAGATGTGGATGCATGTTGCTGCATCTGCACAGACCCGATAGCTGTTGGTGATGAAGCCAAAACACTGCCATGCAATCACTTTTATCACAGTGAATGCATCATTAAGTGGCTTGGCATTAGCAATGTTTGTCCACTATGACGATATCATCTGCCCTCAGATATACATTAAGATCAACGCCAAAACTGAAAGACTGATCAGTGAATATACATTTTAATTTGTGTATCATATTGAAGTACCTTTAGTGGCTTCTGAATTTGTTTATTGAATAAAATTTGGGTTTAACGTTTTTTAGATAATAGATTTTCTTGTTTAAAAAAAACAAAAATATGGAAGACTAAATTTAAGAATGAAATTAGAGGTGATTCCAGCTATATCTAAAGGTGGTCTAAACAATGCTGGTAAGTATGAAGGTTGCCTAAACATGACTGCTAATTATTTATTGATAAAAGAATAAATTAAAAAGATACAAATATTATAAGAGACTATTTAGTTAATGAGATCAAATAAATTTCCTAAAATATCATCTAACTCCTAAAAAAATAAATTACTAGAGTTATTTAACTAATCTATTTCAGTTTTTTGTGATCCATAATGTATTTTGGAATAATCACATCTTATTTTTTGAGCCAATGTTTTGAATCATCTATTGTGGTTCATCCCCAGGACAAGGATGGAAAACAAGATTTGTCATTAGGTATAAATAACACAGATTCCTTAGTTTACAAAAAGTAGACTTTGGAAATTTTGTTAATAAATTAAGCTGTTATTTTATCCCCCTCCCATTATGATGGATGTATTTTTATGAAAAAACAATAAAACTTTGATGTGGGTCACAGATCTAATATTTCTTTCTTCGCACCAAGGCACCTAGAGTGTGCATTTGCAAAATGTAATTTTATCATTATCTCGATGAATGGAATTACACTTTTTTTCCTTGCTAAAAATATATATATGTAAACTATAATAAAATATTTCAATTTCAATACTTAAGAATAAAAAACAATAAAAAATAAACAATTTAATTACTTTTTAATATGAATAATAAGAAGATTGTGCAAAATATTATTAATAATAATAAAATTTAGTTTATTTCGTACTTATGAACATAACATATACCACAAACATCCAAACAATAATATTATAATATTCATGATACATGCATGAAAATGTGTTGGCTCAATGAGCTTCTAATTATTAGGTGAAACATCCAAGTACACAATTGCAATGGTGATACACTAGCTCCAGTAGTGGAGCATTAAGTCAGTTTTTTCTTCTAACGAATGGTATTCTCTCCTATGCCAAGGTGAAGAAGCCAAGGCTAGCTCTCCAAAGTATAAGCATCCAAAAATCACTTTGCTTGAGTTATGAGGTTTCTTTTATAATAAGAGGAATGACCTTTCATATCACTATGGCTCTTGAACTTCCCTCATGACTCTTGGACTTCTAAAGGACTTTTGAACTTCTATTTGATTCTTTTGTCCATATGTGATTTTTCATATTCCACATGTGACTCTTAGACTTCCATACCTTACATTTTTCCTTTTCCTTTTCATAATTACATCATTACATTCCAAAAGTGGCATGACACATGGAAACATATGACATTGTGATGACACTCGTACTGTGGAAGAATGTAGCTAGTGTCGGTCTCTATAATTGTGTTTGTTGAAAGAAAGTTTTTTATTTTTATTTTTTTATTGACATATTAAAGCATGGGTTTCATGCTTGGGTCATTGGTCGATAGGTCAAAGCATCCATTGTAGGATTCTAGGTTTATGTTTTGAGTCATTGTCATTATCGTTATATTCTACACCCTTCTTGGGATCATTATGTCAAAGAAAAAAAATTATTTCATGTATTTTAGAATGTAAACTCCTCCATCATCAAGTCACCCTCAAACACTTAAAGTCAGCCTTAAGCAGCTATCACGTCCGCCTCCTTAAAGGTTCACATCCTCACACAATAAGAGTATATATATACAAAAACTATTTGACCTATTGAAGAGGTGAAGTAAGTGATCTATAATTGGGATGAAGAAAAGGTAGATAAAATGAGTCTAACTGAAGTATTTTGTCATCACAATGAATGAGTTATTATAGTGAAGGAAGGAGAGATCTATGGAGTCTATATTTTGCCTCAAATACAACGGGAATGATAAATATTGTAGGAACAAAAAGTGCATGATGGAATACTTAGACCAAGGACTACAGAAGAAGGAGAAAGGATGCCTTGATGTTATAGAGTGAGGAAGGTCTTTTGTCCGATCAAAAGGATCGTGATTGTCTCAATTTAATCTGAATCTACTGGTGGAACAGTTTGGCTGGATCTTCCCCTTCATAAGGGTTTTGCCCTGGTTGAGTGCTCACATATTGTGTTCTCTTGTTGTCTTTGAAGATTTGGAAATTGTCTTGATGATGAAAAATGTAATAACAAAGAAGAAAAAGTAATTAATCACGAGAATTTTTTAAGTAAAAGAGAAATATAATTAATAAGAAGCCATAACTATGTTGCCCTATATTTCTCAACATGGTATCAAAACTTGGTTCATTGGCATATGAGTAATTAGAAGGTCACTATAATGATAGAAGGCTTCAAGAAAAGGGACAAAAATCAATTAACTAGGACCGAGCTCCTAAATGAAAGAAGAACAAATTTCTGGGCATATTTGTGAGCTAATACCATAGTGACTAGGCCACGACCCTGAGCAAGGAGAGGAAAATGATTTAAAGAGTTAATTAGGATCATTCTTAGAGACTGAGAGGCTAGATTACTATCCCAGAAAAAGTTGAAATACTTGAAGGAAAAATCACAGTTTTATGCTCAAGTATAAAGGTATAAAATTGTTATAAAAAAATATGAATATTGTATCATCTCAGAGGATCCAAAAAAATTCAAAAATTTTGTACATGTTTGTGGATTAAAAGAAGTGTCTCATTGTGGACGAGAAGAAACTAAGAAAAGTTCACTTGATGATTAGTGAGAGCGGATTTGTTTAGAAGTTTTATGAAGGTAAAAAATTGAAACTACAACCACCAACAACGTAAATTTTGAAACGGGAACTGATACTGTTACCTGTTTCGTAGAGATAGCAAAAAAGTGACTTGATTTTGAAAAGGGGTGATGCAAAACACGTGTTTTTTTAGAGCATAGTTTTTGGCACTATATTTTTTTTTTTATGTAAATTGTGTTGTAGAATGGTAGTGATTTTGATGTTGATTTAAAAAAGTGGTAATTCTACACCATGCACTTATTATAAAAGTTTTTTTTTTTTTTAATGTATGTAATGTAAATAATTATTTTGTAAATGTAATTATTTTGGAAGTCATCTTCTTATTCATATTTTATTGTTTTTATTTATTTAGTTATTTTTGTCTTGAGGTTTTTATTGTTTTGCATATTTAAAGAAGAAGGTTGATATTTTTCATTTTCGATATTCTACATATTTATACATCGTTAATTAAATTTTCAATCCAAATGAAATAATTGTCTCTAAAAAACAAATATAAAAAAGACAAAAATAAAAAAATAAAATATGTAAAAATTATTTATCTCATAAACCATAAAAGAATTTGGAAAAAAAAAACAAAATTAAAAAAAAATATATATATAAAATTAAGTAAGTAAAAAAGAGAATTAAAAAAAACATTAGCAAAAAGTAAAAAAAAATAAAATAAAAACAAACTATTTAAAAAAGAAATGAAAAAAATGAAAAAACTAATAATTTGATACAAAAAAACCAAAATAATCAATATTAAAAAAAAAAACAAAAAAAATGAAAATTATTTAAAAAACCAAAGAATACGAAAATATTAAAAAAACCAAAAAAACTAAAAATAAATTAAACAATTTATGAAAGAAAATTATTATTATATATAATATTTTTAATTATATATATATATATAAATATATATATAAATAATATATTATATATATATCATTAAAATGTCTCCCTCTTAATTATGACAACATCTCCATGGTCCATTTTTATGGGAGTCAACTTGTGCCTGGGGATGTAACTTGATTTAAAAAGTCATCATTCTTTTTTTTCCACAGAAACTATTATGGATTTTATTAATTGAATGGTCTAAATGCCAGATTTCAGATTACAATGAGAGGGAGCCAAACCCAAATAGATTTGACAACCTGAAGTGCTGTGGGGCTTGTGTTTCGCTTCCAGCTCTTTTTGGGTACAACTATGTAGTTGATTTCTGTGATTTGCTCAAGCTTTTAAATACAAACAAACTGATTTGGTAGCAAGCAATAAAACATATCAGCTCACTAATTATGGAATAGGATCCCATGTTTCGTCCCCATCCCTTATCATTGCCCCGACAGAGAGAAGAGCAGCTTTATTCGCTTCAAGATCTACTTCTTTGTTGTTGTCTCTCAAAACATGGAAGTATTTCAGGTTTTGGAACAGTTTCCTCACATTTCTAATTCTGGATATCAATCTTGCTAATCTTAAGTCCCGAGGGGAAGAGTTGGTCACCATGATTTTTATAATCAGTTGAGAATCCCCAAAAATGTTTGCCTCCTTGATTTCCAAATTCAAGAGCAACTTGAGACCTTGGAAGATGGCCAATGGCTCAGCTTGAATGCTGGAGTTGATCCCTAGACCCCAAGCAAAGCTGTGGGTCAATATGCCTTCAGTGTTTTTAGCAGTTCCTCCTGGACCCAGCCTTGCCAGGATTTCCTTTTGCTGCGCTGTCAAGGAAGAGAGAGTGCACCTTTTGACTGGAGATCCAATATTGAAAGTCTTCCTTCTTTTTTCCCCTTATTTTCCATTCCTTGGGAGAGGAGATATTTCTGATGGCTTGATGAAATTGCAGATTTAAGGAGGCCCCCCAAATAGTATCCAATTGATTTAGATTTGAATCATCTTTTTGATCTCCCAAGCATTCTTTTAACTGTAACTTTATCTAAGCCGCTACCACCTTGACATCATACTAAGTGCTTCTAAAAATTCGGTTGTTTCGCTCTAGCCAGATATGCCAGTAACAAATTTTGAGGAGAGAAGACCAAGCCGCTTTAATCACTTTGTTTTTTGGGGGAGGACCAAGATAATTGTTTTGCCAATTAGCAAAAAATAGTTATGGAGATGGGGAGAACGAAATTGGGGTTCCAATGATCCATCAGCTCTCTTCAGACCTGCACAATGAAGTTGCATTTTAAGATGAGATGCGTGGCACATTCTACATTCTCTCTCCATAGGGAACACCTGGACAGGACATGGAATCCACGCCTCTGCAGATTGTCATCAGTAAGGATTTTCCTGTGGAATAGGAGCCAACAGAACATGTCAATTTTAGGCAGAGAGGAAATACGCCAGAGTGCCTTCCACAGAGCCTGATCAGGAGGGACATTCGATTTCAAAGCGAGATTAATGTAGCCTTGGGCTACTGTGTAACCTCCAGCCAATGTACCCAGCCACGCCTATCTTTTTTGTGAATATGAAAGGGGGCAATTCCATTCAGCATAGCACGGAGGCAGCTGGAATCCTATAGGAGATCCAGAGGTAAATTGTTGAAACTCCAACCAACCCAACGCGTCCTAGCCCACGTGGATATATCCCACAGCGTGGATCTTCTTGAAGCAGTTAACCAGTCTCTCAGTGCCTTCACGGAGGGGCAATCACCAATCGGGTCACGATCCATGATGCGATCGGCCAAAATGTTAATTTTCTTCCCATTTCCAGGGATCCAGTAAACCTTGGAGCAGATCAAAGGGGCTGCTTTGGAGCAGAGTCTAACAAATGGAGAGACGCCTTGGGGGAGAGGCCCATCTAAACATCTAACCCTCTCGCCTTTGAAATATTTCCTCCATAGCACTAGTTGGGCCCCACTAGGCTTGGGTGCGATAATTTTCCAGAGAAGCTTGGCTCCCATGGCAATGTTCTGCAGGGATAGGTTCTTGAAATTTAGACCTCCCTCCATCTGAGGCTTGAGGACAGTCTCCAAATTAACAAGAGGGATTTTCCTCTTGTTTTGTTTGCCTCCCTTCCAAAAGAAATTTCAAATATGCTGGTCCATTTTCTGAAGAATGCCGATTGGAGCAAGGAGCACTAAGAACTGAAATAAGGGGAGACTGCAGAGAATGGATTTGATGAGGACTAAATTGCCCACATTATTAAGCCAGTTGACTCCCCAAGCCTGGAGTTTGTTCTTGAATTTTTCTACTTGAGGGAGCCAATCCTTGCTATAGGCTCGCTTGAGAAAGATAGGGAGCCCAAGATACTTAAACGAAGTCCAAACGGAAGAGGTTGCGAATCCAAAGCATCTGGAAATGGAACTAAGCAAAATGGGTGTATTGTTCCAACAGTAAATGTGGCACTTCCCTTTGTTGAGACTACTTCCTAACGACATACAAAACTCATCAAGAGCTTCTTTGAATCTATTGGCCGAGTGGATCGAAGCAGCCCCAAGCAGCAGGGTATCATCCACGAAAAGGGCATGGTTGATGCTTTGGACTCCCCTAGTAATGCAAATCCATGAAATATCCTGCTCTTGCATTTTTTTATTTAGATGGAAACTGAGAACAAAGGCTTGAAGAACAAACAGAAGAGGAGACAGAGGACAACCCTGCCTTAGTCCTCTTGACGCTTTAAGAAAACCAACAACTCTGCCGTTAACTAGAGGAGTGATCCATGGCTCCAAGATGCAAACCCGAATCTAGTTTATAAATTTCTCCCCAAATCCAAAATTTTGTAAAACATTCAAGAGAAAGTTATGTCTAACATGATCAAAAGCATTTGCTAAGTCCAGTTTGATAGCCATAACCTTTTCCTTGCGCTGGTGGATTGAAAGGATTGCCTCTTGTACTAAAATGAAGTTGTCCACTAGCTGCCTACCATGAATGAAGCCCCCTTGATTCTTTGGAATGATTTTAGGGAGAAGATATTTCAGCCTGTTAGCTATTACTTTGGTGATCAATTTGTAGCCAGTGTTGCAAATAGAGATGGGCCGAAATCTGTTGAAGGAGTTGGCTCCTTTCTCCTTGGGGATGAGTGCAAGGAACGAAGAGTTTGTACTTCCTCCAATCTTTTGACAGGCTTGGGATTTTTGGACCATTTTATAGAGATCTTTTTCCACAATGTGCCGATAGGTTTGAAAAAATCTGGTGGAGAATCCATCCAGACCTGGGGCTTTATCTGGGTCCATGGCAAAGATAGCATTTTTGACCTCAGCCTTGGTGACTTTGGCTTCTAGCTGGTGATTCATCTCAGCAGAGATTGAATGGGGAACCTAGTCCAGAAGACAAGAGTTCTGAGTCATATTCACCTCCTTGCTATACAGATTTTTGAAATGGAGAAAGGTTGCTCGTTTGATGATTGCAAAGTCTTTGTGATTGGTAGTTTCTTCTTTGATTTCAGCTATGGAGTTGAAACATTTTATGGCTTGGGCTTTCTTGTGGAAGAATGAAGAATTTCTGTCTCCTCCTTTGAGCCAAAGGCAACTAGATTTAATCCTCCATAATTCTTCTTCAACCAGGCAGGCTTTATGAAATTGTTGTTGAAGTTGGACCTCCTTATCAAAATTTCTCTAGACACATATGCCTCTTCCAAAAGAAAATGGTGGGCATCTAGCTGACTTTGAATATTTTTCCTTTCAACTGCTGGATTAGGAAGGGTTTTGGCACAGATTTTGTGTTTTTCTTCCCACACGTAGAATGGAGATACGTTGACCGGCTGGGACCAACTTTCCTTGACTATCTGCAAAAAATTGGGTTCCTTGATCTAGAGAGGGCTAAACTTGAAGGGGATGGATCCAAGATTCGTATGGGCTCGGAGTTCAAGCTTGATAAGACTGTGATCAGAGATGCTGCAAGAAAGGATTTGCATACTAGCTTCTAGTCCAAGCAAAGGAAATGAACTTTGAACAAAGAATCTATCCAGCCTTGTTGCAATGCGTCCAAGGCCTACTCTTTTATTTGACAAAGTATACTTACCAGAAGCAGGCTTGATGTCTAACAGGTCCCAATCTTGTAGGAGATCCTTTGCCCATTCCGTTGCTAAAAATCTCGCACAATGCAACCTCCTCGCTTTTCTGAAGTGTACAGCATGAGATTTAGGTCTCCTGCAATAATGACGTTATCTAGATTACCCAAATCTGCTTGGCTTTTTATTGACTCCCAGCAGGCCTTTTTTTCTCCAGCATTGGTTGGCACATAAACATTGAAGAGACAAAAAGTTTCTTTAGTAACGAGATGCTGCATTTTTAACATCAACCAGTGAGTATTTGAAATATCAGGCACTAATGAAAATCTGCTATCATTCCATAGAGTACGCAACCCTCCAGAGGCTCCTCGGGCTGAGACATCGATTGCTTTACTTTTATTCCAGAGTTTTTTTCTTGTTTGGAGGAAGTCTGAATCCTCCATCTTAGTCTCCTGGAGAAGGAATATGTCCGGGGCTTATATTCTTATTAAGTTTCTTATGGCCTCTTCTTTAATTTTGCTCCCCATACCCCTACAATTCTAGAATATTATTTTCATTATTTACCTTTGCTCTGCTGGGATCCCTTGGAGACTTGATGCTGGTTTCTTGCCATCTTCGGCTTTTTTGCTAACAACCTCTCCAGAGTAGGTTGAATACCCTGTAACTTATCCTTGTACATTTCTTGCTCTCTTTTCTCTCGATCTGTTTTGCGCCCTCTTGTGGATCTCCTTACAGAGGTTTTGGAATCGCCTATTTCTCCTTCCTCCTCTGAGTCTTCCGACTCTTGTTCCTCTTCCTCAACTTCGACAGGGGTTCATTTTGAGATTTCTACAACACTTGCATCCTTGGAAGAGATAGGCAGATTACCTTTTTCTGGAGACACTACTTTTTGGTCCACGACCTCATGGGTTTCCTCTACCTGCGAGCTAAGAGGATCAAAATTATTTTCTGGAGCAGGGTTGGGTGGGATCTGCTGAGCAGAGGCCTGGTGAGGACCTTTGCCATTAGTGCCTCCCGACTTCTATGTCTTGAAAGAAGTTTTGGAACGCTTGACTTGGTTCTAGCCATTCCCCTTCCTTTGCACAGCTTCGTTATTGGTTGGACAGCCTCTGGCGAAGTGGCCATTAACATGACATTTCCGGCATTTGAAGGGAAACTGCTCATAGTCGAGTTTCTACACATGTCTCCAGCTTCTAACATTGATTTTGATGGCCTTTGGTAGCCCCACCTCTAGATCTACTTCTACGCAGATCCTGGCACAATCATATTGATCCTTATTATTCGCTCGACCTATAAATTTCCCTAGGGCATTTCCAATGTACATCAAAGAATCCCAATTCGAGCAATGAACTGGGAGATTTGGAAGCTTAACCCACACTAGGATTTCTTTGGGTACATCTACTGTTGGATCAAAGTTCAGAGTCCATTTATTCAGGTACAAACCCTGAGGGCTCATGAAGTAGGGGCCATTTTGGAAGATCAAATCTTTGTCATCCTTTGAAGGGAATTTGAAGAGGAAGAATCCTCTCCCCAGAAAGTAAGAGGTAACACTTTCTTTGATCAACGACACCTAGTTTCTTTTGACCTAACCCTCAGTGGTTTTGGGTGATGGCCATAGCCCATTGAACTGGACGATTAGAGCTCGCTCGGTCAAAGACAATGCAACCTGGATCGGGGTTTTAGGAGGAAGGGAGATCTATGGGATATCATCCAATTTTTTAACGAATTTCGCAGCTTCAAAATTCTTCTTCTTTGGGAGCCCTGCCATAAGTCGGTTAAAGGACTCAACAGAGGAGATCGGCGGTGGAGGAGGTGGGAGAGGTGCCTAGGCAGTGCCCAACATCTCCATGGGTGCGAGCCCTAGAGCGTGAATCTGTCAGTAGTCACAGAAGGGAAGCACAACTCTTAGGCAACAATGCAGTTCCAAGTTAATTAATTTTGCGAGTCACTATTCTTAATATATATACCCGCAATAATTATTTACAAGCATATCCAAATATATATGAGTATAATAGTGTAATTATTGCATATGCTTTCCATTACCTTATGGGGATTGAATTTCAAGGGATTTTGAATATGTTATGAAACTAGCTCATAAAAAGATAGAAAAGATAGATCAATGCCTAAGAATTCAGCCTCCTCAGGGGGGCAACCTCCTTTACATTACACAAATGAACAACGCTTGGATGATACAAATGACAATACCTCCTTTCTATATATAGGGATCTAAGGGGTCATAGTATAATCAGAGCTGACATAACAATAATAATCTAAGGGCACACTAATAACAGTAGTGGCCTTCTATGGGGCACAATAATAACAATATGG
>APFE031487040.1:0-12335 GCA_000404065.3 Pinus taeda
TTATTATTTATTATTTATTATTAAGGGAGGGATGTTACATACTCTCCCACTTTGAGGAACTTCATCCCGAAGCTAAGCTTTTATTATTTATTATTATTTTTATTTCTTCATGTTGCCAACACCCTTTGTTGAACTAGTATAACCAGCAGGCATCGAAAGTTCCCAACACCCTGGGAAATCTCAAGGAAGCTCTGTCCTTTTTCCACTTTCGGCACCAGGCTAAGCCTAACCCGGTCTGTATCCTAGTTGAAGGCTGGCCCCAAGGCTCGCACCTGACTCAGACCTCATCTGCCCCAAGGCAGGCATCCGGTCCGGTACTCAATGACCACGGGCATCTCGCAGGCTGGCCCACTCCCTCCACAACTACTAAGGCGCACAGTCGTAGGCATCGAAGTCCTTTACATCCCTTCCAGACTTCGGCATCCCAATCCAATAACAGGCACGTAGCCTGGAACATCAGGCACCAAGCCTGGAACATCAGGCACCAAGCCTGGAATCATCAGGCACTCGGCCTTCTCAAGATGGTCCCATAGCTCTTCAAGAGCTATCCATCAAGAGCTATACACAAGACAAAGGAATCACTGGCATATCTAGTGTTGATTGAGTTTTGTCCCCAGCCCATATGGTGTTACTTATTCTCCCTCGTGCGTATGGACTCGCACGAGATCATCAAATAAACTGGATGAGCAGATACATGTAATTTGAATGGCAATTGCAATGCAAAATTAAATTTACTAGAAGATCATATTGAGAGAGTCGTGTTTCTGCAATAATGGGCGAGAGAAATGCCAAGCAATTGCTATTGCTAAAGACAGTAATCGAACAAATAATTAGTGAATAATATGATCAACATTCACAGAATGTTATTTCTGTGTTTTTTAAATCAGACTAAACCATAGATGCAGGTGAAAAAAATGATCACTAAAAGTAAGTGTTATTTACATTGTTTTTGTAAAGTGAACAAGTATACCACATCAAGATTATAGGATTTCATATTTTTCCAAATGAATTACTGAATCATAAAAGTATATCTTAATTATGTCATACCATATAATGAGATATTAATGTGAACAGAGAACCAAGGAAATGGGGAACTATTGAATGCACCAGACTAACATTATTCTGCTGTCAAGAATCTGATTGTGGTAGCTTATTGCTAAGAATATACCTGTCCTTTGATACCAAATTGGATAGCTGATTAAAGAAAAACCGCAATGTGATGTGAGTCACTAGATGATCCAATCGATCCACTAATTTACCTTTCAAATGATCATTGAATGCAAGATAAGGAGTACTAATGATCTAGATTCTATCAATCACGGAGATGTGGTTCAATATCCACCAAAAGTCGAAGAAGTGCTTCGAGTCTCGTGACTAAAGAATCTTTTTCCTATTACAAGATTACCATAAATCCTATCGAAAGTAACACAAAAATGACATTTTCCTTTTAATCACATTCAGTTACTATTTTCATGTCATGTGTTAAAAAGAAAGAAATACGACAGTATAAAAGTTGTATTGATGTTTAGTTCAGCAAATTTGATATAATCTTGTTAATCTTGAGTAATCTTGTTAATCATTGGCTAATTGTTTGAAAGGATAAGCGCTCGAGTTATCATTGGACTTATGGTCGAGGTATGGAGGGATGTTACACTTATGCATACAGCACCGTCGCTTCCAAATTTGTTACGAACTACCGGGTTGATAAAATTAAAGAAGGGAGTCCTAGGAGTTGCAACATTATTGCTGCAATACTGGGGCCCACCATCTTTTTGGCGTCGTTGCGGGGAAGCGTCAGAGTATTGGTGATTGCTGCTTTTCTTCTATTCCCCCCACAACCTTCTGCTAAGTAGTTTATTTCACTTCCATTCTGCAATTTCATTTCCGCAAAAGTAGAGTAGACATTTCCTGCTTTCATAGATTAGCATTTCAATTCCGCAATTTCAATTCTGCAAGCGTAGACTAGCATTTCATTCCTGCAATTTCATTTGAGCAAAATAGTTTAGTCCTTTCCTGCTTTCATTTCAATTCCACATTTTCATTTGACCAAGATAGTTAGTTGCAGTTCAATCTATTTCAGTTTTGCAGGTACAAGTAGAAAAAAAAAAATAAAAACAAAAATCAACCAAAAAATATTTCCTTTCCTGCCTTGTAGGAGTAGAGATAAGTTAGAAAAATGATTGCACAACATCCCCACTGTTTCACACAACCAACCTTCTCTCTTCTTTGATGGCTATGATTAAAGAACCCCTAGGTGGACAATAAGACATATTTGAAGAACCTCTAGGGGAGAAGAAGAAGAAAACATTCCTCTGGAGCAAATGGCTACAAGAAGAAATGTTGGGAGCAGTACCTTGTCCCAAAATGAATTTGCAAATCAAATGGTAGATTTCAAGAGCGAGATGAGGCAGTTTCTTGCCATGCAACTGGATACCTTACAGATCCATAGGAAGCAAGAGGAAGCCAAGAGGGCTTTGGACATCTTTTTTCCTAGGTGCACTAGAAAGCATCTTAGGAACGAATGTTCAATGCACTCCCTAGAAGTGTGTTTCGTCTGTGAAGAATACCATCCTACGAATCAGTGCCCTTCCTTGCCTGGAACCAAAGCTGCATATCAAAGGGCCAAAGAAGTCACTGAACCACTCTATTTCATGAACCAAAGGTCACATGGACCCATACCTTACCATCAAGAACTGTAAGGGACGTCCGAGACCGATTACGACCCTTATCAAGCCACTTTCATACCCTCTTGGGGTCCCCCTGCTCATCCTTCCTGGTTCACACCTCCTCCTTGTTTCTCACAGATCCATATTATCCCCAACCAGCTCCTCATTCATCTCACTCTTATGCTCAGCCACAGCCTCAGTGGAATGCACCTCATCAGGGGTGGAGGCCCCAGTACAACTCTCCTTCCGCTCATTTGCCTCCACCACCTGCCCAACCACAACCCCATCCACATCCATCTCAAATATACACCTCCACTCAACTACCTGTACCACCATTCCCAAAACCATACAATGGAGTAGCTCAACCCAATTGCAAAGCTGAGGCACAACATGTCCAAATGACTCCTCTTGAGCTCAATGATCTTCACCATAACTCAGGAAGAGTATTGCAAAAAAGTGATTATCTTGAAAGCATTGAAGGACCACAACCAGTAAAAGAATATTCAAAAAGAGGATAGCAAAGAACCATGGGCTGCACTTGATGAAGAGAAGACATCAAAATCAGATATTGAGAGTGCTCCCTCATGGTTACCATCAAATCCTCTATGTATTGAAGAGAAAACTCGGAAAAAAGAGGAAGATGAGAAGGTCATGGTAGAAGGTGACATGAAGAATGATCCAGATGGTCACTAAGTTGCAGCAGTACTCTCTTCCTCAATTATGCTTGATCCCTTCAAAGTCAAATCATTTGGTCTCTGAAATCCACACAGCTGTCAAAGCATGCATTTCGAGCCTCCACATCATTTTGTCTCTAATATCGATGTGCACATGGCTCCATTGGAAGTATTCTTACACTTAAGAATGATTTTGTTTTTCAAGTAGCGTAGGGTAAAAAAAAAAAAAAAATGAAAAATGGAAATAAGAGGAAAAATCTAAGGTGAAAACCTCCTCGGAAGCGCCTTAGATTGGCTCATTGATTGAAAACCTCCATGAGGTGGTCAATGGGTTGGGAAAAAAAGAAAAAAGAAAGAGAGAATAAGATCTCTGGGTGAAAACCTCCCTTGAAGGCGCCCAGGGTAGGCAATTAGGGTGAAAACCTCTACGAGGTGCCCTAGTTGTTTTCAAAAAAAAAAAAACAAAAAGGAAACAAGACTAATCTTTGTGAAAAATTGCAAGTTGCAGTGAATACTTTGCAGGAAAGGAAGGTCGCGCAAAACAAGGATAGGAGTCCGTACCAGGCTCTAGGACATCCCCTCAGACACCCCCTCCATGGCCACTCACCTTTCCTAGGATTTGGTCACATTCGGGTTGAGATTGGGCCTTCTACAGGAAGTTCTGGGCCTTATACAGGAAGCTACAGGCGTTTCTACAGGAAGTTCTGTATTTCTACAGGAAACATCCTGTAGAACCTTCAGGCGAGCCAGATTCGATTTTGGAAGGGAATATAAAGCTTGGAATCTATTGGTTAGGCCTGCAAGCATCCATGTTTCCATTCCTCACCCTTTTCCATCATTTTTTCCACCTCATTGTGCTTCTTTTATGAAAACTGTGTTTTCTACAAGAAGTTTTGTGTCTTCTACAGGAAGCTTACAAAAAAAGCCAAATTGATCTCCGAAGAGGACCCAAAGGCTGGGAATATGTCCATGAGGCCTGCACACATCCATTGTGCTTTTTTTATGAAAACTGTGTTTTCTACAGGAAGTTCCTATAGAAATTACAAGAAGCTAAAAATGGATTGCAAAAAGGTAGTTTGGCGAACATGATAGCTTTCTTAAGGGTTCAGAAGTCCTCCTGCAATTTTCAGACTCCTCCTCCATCATCTCCATGCCTGCATCACAGCCCAAGCTCATTTTTTTTACCATGCAAAAATTTGCAGAATGCTTTGAAGAAAAAAATACATAGAATATAATTTGTTTTTTCCATAACTTAAAAACAGTGCATCCATTTACAAAACCGTTTTACAGGGAGTTGTATAGGGATGATGGCAACATGCCCGACCAATTTCAGCCAATTCCGGTGCACGGTTTCTAAGAAATCAGCGTCCATCACCTTCAGCCATTTTTGCATTTTCTCCATATCCGTGCATCCGTTTCAAAACCTGTTTCATGGGAGATGCATATGGGTGATAGTAACCTACCCAAGCAATTTCAGCCAATTCCGATGCACGGTTTCTGAGAAATTGATCTCTGTAATCTTTAGCCATTTCTGTTTTCCTCGAAATTTGTGCATCCATTGGTCTTGATTTTGCTATGGGAGGTGCATAATGATGATAGGAACATGCTCAGCAAGTTTCAGATCGATCTGATCTATCGTTCGGGAGCAATGGCGAAAACAAGTTTCGGTCCTGTGAAAATTCAGCAGTAGCAGCTTGAAGATGCAGATCTGAACGTGGAGCCAGCTCCTACAGCATGGATCCGGCCAGAGGATACCTGCATAAGAAAAAATAGCCATGAATCAGCCACCAAGAGATCATGCAACCATAGAAACCAGTGCATGTAGCAAATGAAAGGCCACAGCACCTCACAACAACCATTCGACTTGCAGGTATGTGTCTAATCCAGCTCCTCTATTTGAATCAATATGATTCGAAAGTGCATAACGAATGAAGTGGTGAGATTAAGCCGATAGTTCCTTGTCCAATTCTCTAACAATCAACCAGGAATCATGCAGCATACGTGTTAGACAACTCACGTGAAAAAAAAAAAAAAACAGGTAGTGTTGGTCATTTGAACTCTAGTGCAACTGATTAACAAGAAGAGAACATATAGTTCATCATAACACTGCAGTTTGCATGTGGCCACGTACACTTGGCCACTTCACTCCCTCACCACGAATCACGCAGCAATTAAAGAACGCTCGGCTGAAACTCACAAACTGTTGTTCATTTGCACTTGCCACATCCTCAACTAAAGTTTGCACAAAATGATTAACTAGTCACCCTCCACTAGTTTCTCTACCTGTCTTCGAGATTCTGCTACGTATCACGCTCGCTTAGAGGCGCAGGTGTGCTCTACAGGTGTTTCTACAGGAAACACAGAAAACAGCCATGCAGAAAGAAAACTTGGGATTTTCAGCGAAGTTCAAGCTCAAAATGAGGTAGGATCGGGGAAACTTCTTTGTGCATGATTTGTTGGTGCAAAATGGTGAATTGAACACGACATTAAATTGAAAAATGAGAGTAAAAAGTCTGCCTGTGCATTGAGAACAGTGGAAGTCGGCCTGCATTATTCAATGAGTTTACCCATTCTTTTCTTCTACTTCTGAAATCTCCTCATCAGTTTTAAAAAGAAAAAGAATAAAATAAAAAATTCCCTTGCAAGGAAGACATGCAGCATACCAACCTGTGTGTGGAAAAACCCGAATTTACATATCTATCAATGTGTGAGAAAACCAGTGTCCTTATGCTCTGGTCTGTGAAAATTTTCTTTCATAAACAGACGGACCAATTCGAGGTGACAGCAGTTTTAACACAAGGGAATTACTGCCATTTGATGTTGTAAAGAGCACATGAAAAATTCCTTCTTGGGTTCAAAAAAAGACCGAATTCAGTTGTCCTCTATTTTAGTGATTGACTGTGTTTTTTCCACTTGAGCATTTTCTCTTTTTTGGTTAAGACACAAACTCAACACCATGCCAACTGAAGAAATTGAGAAGAACATTGATGAAGGAGCACAAGGCATTCAAACTAAGGGCAAAACAGAGGAAGAACAGAAGGAAAAAGAGGAATTTGACATGACCGCTGAGCATGAGATAGAAAAGGAGACAACAGCAAAAACAAAGAGGGCGAAAAAGGAAAAAAGGCTGGAAAAAAGGCCAAGAAAGCCCAAATGGGAGTTGTCACAACCAAGGCAACCACACCACAACTAAAAGGCAAGACACCCCCAGCCAAGTAGACCGAAACAGTGAAGACAGTTTCTACAGGAAGACAGAAAACAGTCAACATAGGACTCTCTACAGGAAGTCTAAAAATAGAGGAACAAAAAGGGAAAATCGCCTGAGATTTTGGCCAGGGAGGCAGAAGCCATGCTTGCCACCATTAGCACACCTCCAAGACCAAAAAAGAAGGGAAAGAGGCAAACCTCCATGTACTTTAAAGTGAAAAAGGAGCACACGGACAAAAGTGGGCAGACCCAAACCACAGTCAAAGGAGAAAATTTTCATTAAGGACACAAAAGCTAAACAAAAGGAGGAGCCTCCTTCAAAGAGATCCATCATCTATGAATGAGGAAGCCAAAAGCCTTCACCTAGAGAGGGAGAATTAAGATGATGGACTCAAAGACAGTTCTACAGGAAGCTGGGACCATTCTACAGGAAACTGAGAATTCTCTACAGGAAACTTGGGCTAAGCTAAGAGAGACCAAGAAATTGGAGGAAAAAGTGGCCAAACAATCATAGGAAGAAGGAAAGACAAGGAAACATCTGATGAACAACAAATAGAGGACAAGCTGTAGGCTGAGGTTGAGGCACTAACAAAATTGCGACAAGAAAAGGAGCGCAGGCAGTGGAAAGAAGCAGAGAAAAAGCATGGTTTCATGACCGAGAAGAGGACATCACTTCAGAAGCTTGGCATGACAGAGAGGCCACCAGGTCCATCAAAGATGGAGAGATAGATTAGTTGTTCAGAGGATGAACAACACTTTCAGTAGGGGGGTGATGATGAGCCCCAAAAATGAATAATTATATGGGCTCATCCAACCTCCTAATTCGACTTAATCCACCATTCTCATTAGTTTATTGCATGTTTTTTATTATATTTATGCTAATAGAGTGAATTGGGTTAGTCATTATGCCAAAAAGTCTAATGGGTACTTTGTGCAGTGCTTTGGTCAATTTTGAGACAAAATCAAAGGTTTTAATGAGCACTTGGTAGCCAAATTCGTGGAAGAACAAGGGAGAGGATTTTTAGGAAGGTGTCCCCTTCATTTATGGGCGCTTACCTCGAATTCTCCACCATCAGGTCGGAGTTCAAGGGCCACCAAATCGATTATCACAAAGGCAGCCGAGCAAGTCAAGTAGGACTGATGTTAACTGCAAGTTTTGGGCAGCCGAGTCCCTAAAGTTTAGGAAGACTGTTGGGGTCCTCAATTTGTATAAATAAGAAGGCTTAGGGCCTCATTTTGGTTAGCCAGTAGTTAGTCACTTTGTAGGCAGAAGTTCGCTAGTTTGTAGTTTGATTTTAGTCAGTAGATTAGCTTTGCATTTCAGCGCATTTTCAAGCTTTCCCTTGTGGACAGTTTTTGATGTAATTCTTTTCTTGCTCAATAAAGATGAATCCAGCTTTGCACCAGCTCTAAATCTCTCTTAGGAGGCTGTAGCTCTTGGGGTTGGGCCCATCTCAAGTGCCCAATACCTCCTTTGTTTACTTTCATGTGTCTTTGCTGCATTGTTAGAATAAAATCTGCTATTTAGATTTAACTCTTGTTTTGTTATTTAGGTTGCTTTTTATGGTTAAAGTAGCTTTTCATGTTCAGATTTACTTGATCGGTTAATCACAGGGAAGATCTTCAGAAAAATGCTACCAAGTACCTTGGATCTCACCTCCCCCTCAGTGGAATCATGAGTTGGGACCAATGTGACTTTGCTGCCAACAAAAACTCTGTTTTTTGCTTCACCATGCAATTAGTAGTGTTGGATTCTTAGTTGTCGAAATTGATATCAGTTTTGATTGCATGCTTAGGTTTATGATTACTTAGTTGCATAGTTATTTCATCTGATTTCATTGCAAATAAACTTCTGTTCCATTTCTTTGCTGTTATCTAAGTTAGAATAGGCTAACGTAGATAGGTCTTTGATTTTCCAAATCCTTGTTTGTGTCGTTTGAAAAACAACTTGCAGAGCACCTGTTATACTTCTTCATCTGCCCATACTCCATCCAACCTACCTGCTTCACCCTTCACTTGAACCCTTACCTTACATTTGCCTCATTCTCTTACTTTGCCATGATTCTCATCTTCCTATGCAACATCGTTTCATCCCTCCTTGAACAAGTCTCACCATCTGCGCCACTCCTCAACTCCATCCTCCAAGTCTTGAACTCCCCTCCACCCCTATTACACCTCAATACTCGTTCCTCCACCTTTTTCTCTCCATCCATGCTCCAAAATCCCATTTCTGAACATCCTATAGAAAATCACAGAACATCCTGTAGAAATTCCAGAACATCCTGTAGAACCCTTGCAGACTTCCTGTACAAGCTCATGAAAGTGGTCTCTTGATCGCCAAACTTTGTGAAACTCTCTGGAAGGGTGCTAGGGACCCCTTATGCCCTCTCTGAACCTTCCCAACCTTCTGCAATCATTTTCTCTCATCGATCCACCTCTGCACAGTCAAAAACAGTGAAAGCACATGCATGATAATTCTGACAACTTATTCAAAATACAAAAAGATGTTTTCTTCAGATAGTGATAACTTAGACGCATGCATTTTACCTTCCTAGAAGTCAATGGCATTCCTTTCTGTAGCTTTCATCATTTTTCTTACATCAGTAGGGCTAGCTAGTAAAATTAGGGTTTGCTAGGGTTTGCATTTCCTTTTTGCTTTTCGCTTCTTTCTGCAAGTAGATTAGCCTCCTTTGAGTTTGCTTTCATCCATCAATTAAAAAGCTTCTTCTAAGAGCTCATAGAAGTTGGCTTAAGCTCTTAGCGGACTTGTGCCAGCTGACCAAGTGACAGCTGCGGCAAGAGCTAGTACTTGTGCATACAGCACCGTTGCTTCCAAGTTTCTTACGAACTACCAGGTTGATAAAATTAAAGAAGGGAGTCCTAGGAGTTGCAACATTATTGCTGCAATACTGGGGCCCACCAAGTACATGGGAAATCCTGATTTTGGTTGCGTGGTCCCGCTTCCTGAAACCCTATACGTCACTCATCTCCGCTCATTTTAACCTCATTCATCACTTTTCCCATCTGGGTCCACATACGATTAGCCTACCCCCTCCCCTTATCCACAATTTGGGTCGGGCCTGGAACGATGCCCAGAGGTTTATGCAACTAAAAAGAAAGGAAAAAGCATAATTTGGCCACTTACAACAGTAAATGTACCACAAAATGCAAAAGATGGCCAGGACATACAAATTTAGCACATGGGAAAAAGCCAAACATGAGCTCCACCCCTCATTCATAGCCATCACCCTAGTTCCTATGGGTCCTCGATGAGCCCCCTCCATGTTAAGGAACCCATTATTGTCCCAAACCCTGGTGGGCAATGAGCCACTTAACCTTAAGACAGGGTATCTACTGCTATATTCTACACAACATGCTCTCATCCCCTAGAGCCCCAAGCAATTATGAAAAAAATCAATCAAAGGCAAAAGGCATATGAAGAGGGGTGGAAAAACAAAGACAGGGGTAACACATGTAACATGATTTTCTCCCTCGTACACTCATATAACCAAGTGTGGGCTTCCCCCATCATATCTACCCTTGTATAATGACATGTGGCTTGGAGCCTTTCCCTAATCACCACTCCGTTCCATCACTATATCACATGCCACCTACCCATTGATGGATGTACCATGGAGATATCACCCCCTTTAAAGGCTTAAAGTACCTAATAGTGTCTTTGGTTAACCCCTTTATTGAACTTGGAGACACCTTTACATGCCAAAGCCCACTATGAAAGGGCATGCCATTATGAAGTGCCCATTTGATTCCATGATTTGTAAACTCTTTTACCTGATTATTCTAATGATTTGTTGTACCGGAGGGCAAGGGGTTGCATTGGATCTTATGCAGTATTGCAAGCAGGTCTTCATTTGGGGTTTGGTCTCCCTAAACAGGGTTAGCGCCCTTCAAAGGGTCACATTGGCACTTGTAGGGTGAGTGTAGAGAGCCATGGGTCTCCACCTATATTGCAGGAAATGCCACTTTTAGTGGTGTACCAGTACTCGGGACAACTCGAAACGCTAAAATGGGTTTGAAACGCCGCTGAAACTTTGTCGGTCGTACCATACAACTTTTCACGATTTCGAAAGATCGAATGGTACGGCTGGCAGCGTTTCGGTGGAGTTTCGACACAATAGTCTGAGTTTCGACAGCCAAAAACAAATTAAACATTTTTTAAGCCTTTTTCGTCCATCTGAACTTGTGGAAAGAAGGCGTGGGCTCCATCTAACACCAAAACACACTAATAAACTATTTTTATGTGGTTGTTAGCTAAATTTAATAAAAAAAAATTACAAATGGATTTCTCTAGAAGATGAAAAGAATAGAACTCTCTAGAAACCCTATGAGCCTTTTCTTTTCTTTAAAAAGGCACTTGATTCACTCATTTCTCACACATTGTTTTGCAAGAAGAGATTCCTATAGCAGTAGTAAGGAGTTTATTTGTGTTTTGGAGCATGGGAATCAAGAGGAAGAGTTTAGGGATCAACTATTTGGGTGAGTTTTCATTTCCTAATTTTGCATCATTCATGGCTTCTCAAAGTAGTGTTTCAAGTGCCCCCAAATTGGGTGATTTTTTCATTTTGAATTATTGTATTATGTGAATGGAAGTGCAATTTGTGCAAAAATGGAAAGACCTTCAAGGGCTCTTACACAAGAGTGAAGACTCACATTTTGCATGAAGAGATAAAGGGTATTGATGTGTGTGCACATACCAAAAAAGCATAGGTGTGGGTTAGATTCAACAAAGAGAGCGATGATGCTCAAATAAGAAAAATTGGCATGGGCACTAAACATGCTCGCATGTCTGATAGTGTTGAGCGAAGGATTGTTCAGGAAGAAAGAAAGAGGAGGGCATTAGAAGTAGAACCAGAGTTATCAAAGCCATCAACTCCCATTCAAGACAACAGATTGGTGAAAATGCTTGATAGTCAAGGGAGATAAGATGCTGACTCAATAGTGGCAAGGGCAATGTTACTTGGGAGCGAGAGCGGGAGCGGGGAGCGGGAGCGGAAGCGGGAGCGGGAGCGACCATTTTCAGAAGCTCCCGGTTTGGGAGCGAATCCGGGAGCGATTTTTTAAAAATATATATATTTTATATTTTTTAATTTTTGATATATATATATGTCAACAAAAACATGTAGAATGATGAATTAGACATAAAAAACATAAAAAAACATAGATTGATCATTGAACCATATCACATCAATCATCTAGAAATTATAATCGTCATCAACCATGTCCACAAGATAGTAATTTTACACATATTACAACTGCAACATATTGAGTCTCATGAATCATGATTCATCACATTCAATCTTAAAGTTTCAACTTCAAGTTTTTAAAATTGAAATTCAATAGCATTTATCATCATTGATCACCAAAGTTGTACAGGTACTTGTAAGCTAAGTTTAACCATTACAAGAAGTAATATCTTAGATATTTCTAAGTCCTAACTTCTAAATGTTAACATGATATGAAATGTTATAAATTTATAAAATGAAACATGAATAATGAAATGAAATGAAACAACTTTAGTCTTTCACGAAGCATCATATTCATAATTCACAATCATTACCAATGAGTTATAATTGCAAAGGCCCAACTTCAAACTTCAAATTTTCATTGTCACAGTGATATATTGTTTACAAAAAATATCATTATGATATGAAAGAGTCAAGAGTCAAGAGTCAAGGACTCAAAACTCAACAGTTATGAAAACTAAAGTCCAATAGAAACTAAAAAAGACAAGTAAACTGTAAATGATAAATCTACATGTGGCCCTTGC
>APFE031487041.1:0-11287 GCA_000404065.3 Pinus taeda
TGTTCATTCATAGAAGCCAAGGCATGTAACATTTAAACATTCAAGATATTCAACAAATAACCATCGGCTGATAAGTACACACAGGAAGTCTGAGCACTAGGTGAATTCAGAGTGATTGTGTACCTAAGGAGCTGTAAAACATGAAGGACAAGAACCTCAACTTACAAGTATGCACAGGAAGTCTGAGCATCAATGATGAATTCAGAGTGATTACATACTCATAAAGCTGCAAAACTTACATTTGGTAAAACAAAACCACCAACATCTTGAGCATTTTAACACATAATGAATCTTGGGAAGAATAAAACAGTCTATCTATTACTGTAAAAAGCTTTATACATAAACCAATAAAAACTCTGTCTCTTGCATAAGTATCCAACCCCTCTTACATAAAAGATTGAGCTATATATAACAGCATCCTCTAACTACTTGGAGCTTCCTCCTCCAGCATGAGGGGAGCTCGATGTTTATCATTAACTAACAACCTTATCTATTCTTAAACAAAACTTATTAAATACATCATGTATATTGCAGTAAATACATAGAGTCCTAATTCAATTTAAACTCTAATTCTAACTCCTCGTGAGTATGATGCCTTTCCTGATCTCTGACACCTGTCCTTTTTGATATGGCTGAGCTGGATGTCTTTAGTACTCCATATCGACCTTGTACGACAACTCTTTTAACTGCTCAGTCATGCTGGAGATGTCCCTTGCTTCTCGGTCCCTGCTTTCCTTAATCTGCTCGGATATATAACAGCATGTTTGAAGCCTTTAATAACCCCTGGTATGTACTTCTGCCATGTTGCTGATGTGCTGTAGGCGGGATTGATGGACATGTGTCTCTCTTTTCAAAAATAATTCCCCGCTCATGATATCAACAGCTGTTCTGCATTTAAAATCATCACCTACAGCAGTTTCGTAGCGCGCTATGAAACTGCTGTGTGAATTAAAAACACAGTCTTCCATTTTCTGAAAATTGTCCCACCTTGAACTGTACTTGAAACATTTATCAGAGGCGTTGCCAAAAACTTGAACTTCCTTTTCTAAGGCCACAAATTTTCATGTTCTCATTTGGATTGTCTGCATTATGATTTTATGATCATCAACTCCTTTTTGGAACAGTGATCGAGATATTCAGATAACCTTCAGAACAACTGTGGTTGTCATAGCACTAGATTATATTATAATTTATAATATATGAGAAGCCCAGGCATCTGCTGCCTTCTCCACAGGATGTTTTGAATCGATAATGGTTTTCACTTTTCCTTCATTTACCAGGTTCACCATTAACGCCAAATCTTTGTTGTTCCCTGAAACTATGAATAGCACAATTTGCATGGTATATTTGAGGTATCATGAATCACAGCATCGTACTTGCGCCCTGAGGGACTCTTTAAGGCTGCACCTTCTGGTGTCTTGTAGTCCAAGACTTCATCCGCTCCTAATTCCTCCACTAGGCTTATATTGCGGGCTCCACAAGTGGCAGTAACATGTGTTCTACCCCGCTTTGCTATCTGCACAGCATAATGTCCAACACCTCCTGAAACAGCTGTAATAAGTAGATTTATTTCCTTCCCACTTCCATTGAGCTTAACACCTGCAGAAACCCGGACTGCTTGCAATTTAGTTAAACCAGCTATAGGCAAGGCTGCAGCAGTCTCGGCAAAAACCCCTGGAGGTCTCTTCGCAGTTGTCTTGATTGGTGCAACAGCATATTCAGCAAGGGCACCTTCATTAACTTTGTCACCCGTAGTAAAATCATTTACCCCAGGTCCCACTGAGATAACCTCACTAGAAGAATCCACCGCAGGGATAAAAGGAAATTTTGGCGGAAGGAAAAGACGAAGCTCTCCCTTTTGTATTTTCCCATTTACCGAATTTAGACTAGTTGCCTCCAACTTAATCAATAATTCACCTTTCTTTGGAGCGGGGATTGGAACATCCATGGACTGGAGAGCGCCAGCACCTCCCCCGTATCCACTGTACTGAACAGACTTCATAAGTTTTCCAGCTATTTGCATTGCGAATTAAGCAGGGTTTCTATCCAATTCGACAACCAATTTCGAATTGTTGTCACCAATATTTTACTGTACAAAATAAAGCTGGCTCAAAAATCCCAATCTCATGACATATGGCTTTCTGTTGTATTCTTGTCATCACCTGTAATAACCAACACGCGAATTCCAGTTTCTCTGCAATCACTAATTGCTCTATGGACCTCTGGTGTGCCTGACCGACTACTGGGAACAAAAAGCTTATGACATGATATCCAAATGATCCATAATAAAAATTCTCTGCCACCGCCATCAAATGAACTGTGTTGTAATTGTTTGCTTTTATGCGAGGGAGTACATTTTCCGTAAACTCCACCTATGATGTTACACGTGGTTCTATGCCACTCATTCCTTTATGAGTTTTATAAATTCGTGGCGCCTCAGGCTTTGATGGCCGGGGATATTTGAATTCATACCTTTTTTATGACAGAGCACCCCCATTTGAAACCTCCGAGCACGCTCCTCAGCTACCTGAGTACTCTGAGAGCTTTCACGCAATCTTCGTTGATAAGAAAATTTATACAATTAGAAGCTAACATATTATATTACAACTTGCAGGCGGTAAACAACCTTGAGACCAGAAGCCCTGTTGTAAAGATAGAGAAAAGTCTCCTTCCAATTCTTAATGAGACCCTGGCACAATTTGGAGAGATGTTGAATCAACACATAGATGCATGGGAGAAAGAATGCCATCGTCAGGGAGGAACCGAAACTCATGAATTCATTATTTTCTCTCACTGACTGTACTTCACATGAAGACCACGATTTGCCCAATGACATAGAGTTTCTTTAACGATTCCCAGCCCTGAAGAATTCTAATTTCGCAGGGATCACAATTTCTCTGCACGGTAGCTATCTAAGGAATTGCAAAATTTATAGATCATAGGATCCTTTTGTACAGGTTAATTATCTTTCGTACACATGAGTATGGTACCATATAGCTCTTCAGGCAAATTCCTTGTGATGCAGAGCTTGTGGGAACGTGGATTGCGCAATTCTAATTTCAGTTTTCCTTCCCCAAACTGTTCATCTGATACTTATATCTCTCATGTCATATTATAGCAAATGCGCAGTTACGATTTCTCTTCCATTAATTGCTGATTGAAAATTTTAACACTGCTTGAAACTGCATCATTCAACTAAAACAATGATTTGGGAGGTGGTGCTGCAACCACCAATTTTAAAACATCCCTCCTGGAACCATGCATATCCCACATTGATACATGATGAGTAATTGCTTGGAATTGAAATTGAACTCCTGTAGGATTGACATCGTTTTTCCACCTGATACAGACTGATCTCCATGCACTAAGCAGTTCATAACTAACTGGATGGATGATCTTGGAGAGCTCATGCTAGTCTCCTCTACACTCATACGTGATGCTCAATGACCTTATGGTCTGCTAGATCTTTCTTGGCCTGATGTGCTTGCTCAGATTCAGACAAGGATGTGCTGTCATATCCGCCAAGCTGCATAACATGAGTAGAAAGGCAGTAGACCAACCAAAGTAACTTCATACTTAAAAGCAAGTATGTGGTTGACCAATAATGAAGAATCAATACCTTAACCATTTCTGTTTCCAACTTCCTTTCAGCCCAATTCACAAGGGAAAAGGATGATATAACAGATACATGCAAAGAATTTAAATATTAATTTTTGGAAAAGGAATTCGTAGCCAAAGCTCAAACTCTGATTTCAGTTTACGCTACGAAAACACTTGAACATTATGCGCTGCGAAACTGTTAAAGAGTATTCCTGCACTGCAAAAACACCTTGTCCTTAGGCTATGCTAAACAATTTTTGGCAATAGTATTTTCAGTGATAACAGAATCCATGATCATCTTGAGGGTAAGTATGGTAAGTAAAGAACACCTTTCCAAGTACACCTCTTAGTTGAGTTTGCAGGACTGCTTGTCATTGTCATATCATCCTGTCCTTAGTAACATGCATGTGCGTAAACATGAAAATTAATTTTATGTGTTTCTTCTACATATATTTCTTCCTTTTCACTTGTTCAATTAACTCTCATCTTCAGGATGTTGAAATATATCTCATGCTTGCAACCTCGTTGTGCTGATGTTGAAGGTTGTGTTTGAGTTGTGTTCGCTATGTAAACATATATCACACTCACACATGATGTTGTAAGTAATGTTGTACAAGTGTCCTCATGGTCGTTTGAATGTCTATCTGAAGTTTCGCACTTGTCGCTTTCACAATTTGACAGCCCCGCAGTCAGTCACACTAAGCATGTTGTCTTGTTGGTTCAAGGTGTCTTGTCCTTGAGTCGTGTCGAGTGTGTGTTTGCAAGGTTGTTTATGCACAAGTTCACTCACTCACACACTTAGTCATTTTGCTGAAACTTTGTTGACTAGACCACCCCCAATAGTCGGACCTTTGCTAAGCTACATTGCATAGTCCCAACCCTCAGTGATTATTTACTACTGCCTAGAATTGCGCAGAGCTTGAGGCTATCTCCTAGGCTATCTGCACTGCACAATATTAGAATATACTCAACTAAATGTCACCCAGAACAATGTAGAAGTTGCTCAGCAAGTCATCTCAATCTACACTTCCCACAAGCAAAGCTATCAAGCCTCTGGTTGGTCAACTAGAGAGTTTGACTAGGTAGTGACCCCGGGCCTCACTCCTCCAAAACATTGCACAGAAGCTGCCGATCATGCCTAATTCTGCTGACTGAATAAATTTCACAGACGTGAAGGACAAACACCCGCTTCCTGTCACTGCATTGTCCTTGAAATTTACACAGTTCTGTCAGCCAGTCACCCCATCAACCAACCTGCTCCTCCTAGTTCTGTGTAGTTTTGGCCAGCAAGCTCCTGCATCCCACTGCCAACCTCCCCAGAGAATCTACGCAATTTTCACTGCCAGTGTCCTCCCTGGTGCCTGCACTGCCTCCCTGGAAAATTTGTACAAATCTATCCTTCAGCCGCACCAGATCTCGTAGACAGTCATTGCTAATCTAGATTTCCCATCCCATCCTCCCAGTGACCTCTGTGCAATTTTCCTTGACAGTGCCTGGAGCCTGCATCCTAGCCTAAAATGTGTTATGCGCAATTTCAGAGCCTTGTCCTCTCTCTTGGTCACATACACCTGAAAATGAAAGATGATACATCATGGTAGACTAGGAGATTTCTATATTTGATGTCATCTCATCATGAGTGATTGTAGATATAGGTACATGGATGAGACATGGCGCAACGACGAATGATATGAACAAGGAGTGCATGCTAAGAGACTTGTTCGCGAATGGATGAACACACAAATTGTACCAAATAGAAAGTGAAGGAGACATATGCGCATGCATGAACTATTAAGAGAAAACCAAGACCATTGAAGACTATACACACATTTCCATGTGGAGCTGAAGCTATGATACACCAAGAGCACACTCATCACTCAGCAACACTGCAGCTCAACATGGAAAACACCATCAGCATGAACATACCAGCACTGTCGTGTCGAGTCATGTCATGAGTCATCTTGGTCACATCACTACTGTAAGCCATATTATTGTAATAAATGTAATGTAACTTGGAAGTCCAGGAGACCCACATGTAAATTTGAAGAGTCATGTAAGTCAAACAGTCATGAGGGAAGTTGAACAGTCACAAGAGTCACTTTCACCTTTGGCCATATATACCCCCAATTTTGCCATGCAAAAGAATTTTCATGTTGGCTCCTCCCACGTGGTCTTGAGAGTCTGTAATATTTTCATTGAGGAGCAAGAAGTGGCTCCAACACCCCGCTATTGGGGTTAGTGATGTAATGGTGTACAGATGTGTCATGGAACTTTTGATTAATGCAGAAGCCTGTTAACAGGCCAACACATTTTCACACATGTATTTTATTCATTTGTAAGACTATTATTTGGACATTTTAATGCATGTTTCTTTAACTATTTCGGTTTTTACAGTACATATTCTATTGGAAATGTGTTGTATCAATTGTTAACATTGTCTCTCCCATGTGGACTATTCCACTGGACACTCGACAAATTCATTCTCATAAACTTGTTATAACGACTGTTGCACTCGTGTGGACTATTCTATTGGGTGTTGTATGTGATATTTTCTCACCTTGTGTTTGTGACTACTGCATCCATGTGGACTACTCCAATGAAAGTTACACATGTCCTATTGTGTTATGTGTCTCTAACAGTGTTGGGACTATTCCCTTTCAACCTGAGACTCACTTTCACCCTCTCCCTCTGCAGTGAAATAACTTTGAAACAAGCAATACTAAGCACTCACTCGGCACACGAACCTCACTGTTTTAAGACAAAGTAAATGACCCCCACATGCTAACAAGAAAGAACTAAGGAAAATATTTAAGATAATGGAAACTGGGCCATCGTACTGGATGGGACTCCTACACCAAACGGTGTGAGGTCTAGTTGGGACTTCATACTGAGGAGATTCGCTGAATGTTGGTGGGTATAGCATCATAAACACTTTCTTTGGAGGTTCATTCCCAATTACACCAAACTAACCAAATAATTTACTCACTTTCTAAAGAGAGGGGTCCCCTTCCATTGGGATGATGTTGCTAAAAAATGTTCGATGCCTTGAAGGATGCACTAGTTCGGGTAGCTTTATTATATCCCCTTGATTACCAATGCGAATATATCATGTGCCTCACCACTACAAGTACTACCATTCATATGGTATTGGTTCAGGAGGCTGATTCAGGAACTGAGAATCCTATTTATGACTTAAGTTAGAATCTCAGTAATACTGAAGTCAAGTACACTCATGTTGATAAGTTAGGTTTGGCAGTTTTTCAAGTCGTTCAAAGGTTTCGCCATTACAACCTACTTTGTAAAATTATGGTTGATTCAAATTGCAACCCCATGATGTACATCCTCTCATGACAGTTAGTGGGGGGGAATACTCTAAGTGATTTGTCATCCTATAAGAGTTGGATTTGGAATTCGTCAAATCCAAGTCAAAGAAATCGCTAGTTTTCACTGAGTTAATTTGTGACCTTCCCAATTATGAAACTAAAATGACATATAGAGATTCTATTCTAGATGATGCCTTATTTCTGATTTCGTCATTTGACCCATGGTATGGAAACATTTTCATATATCTTTGGAGCCAAACTTTCCGGTATGATACCTCTCGCTTTGACTAGCGACGTATCTAATATAAAGCAAAACATTATATTATAATCGGTGCCACTCTATATTGCCCAATATTGATATGATTTTTCGAAGGTGCCTCACCCATGAGGAGGCTGAGAAAGTCTTAAATGAATGCCATCTAGGGGCATGTGGCAATCATTTATTTGGATATTCCACCACACAAAATATCGTATGTATTGGTTACTTTTGGCCCACCATAATTCATGATTCTATCCTTGTTGTCCATAAATGTCATGCATGCCATATTTTTTTATCAAAATCTCCATGCTCTACCCACTCCTTTGCATCCTGTTATTGTCGTTGATATTTTTTCAAAATGGGGCATTGATTTCATAACATGTAAACCTCACTTGGCCAGGGAGCATGGCTATATCCTCATAGTGGTTAATTATTTTACCAAATGGGCTGAGGCGATGCCTACATATAACAACACCACTGAAACAACTACTTTGTTTTTCTTCAACCATGTCATTGTGTGGTTTTGTGTTCCACAAGATGTAGTTATGAACCATGGAAAACATTTTTGCAATCACATGATGTCCAAATTAACTTCCAAGCTTGGAATTTCCCATGAAACTTCCACTCCCTACTACCCTCAAGAAAATGGGAAAGTTGAGGGGATTAATAAATTTCTCAAAACAATGTTTCAGCATATGATATGGCTCCATAAATCAGATTGGCATCTCATTCTTTATGTGGATTTGTGGGCATACCGAACTTCTGTTAAGAATGCTACTAAATTTTCACCTTTCCAATTGGTCAATGGTCTTGAAGTAATCCTTCCAATTGAATGTGAAATTCCATCCCTCAAACTTACTGTCGAACTACTCCCTGCTACTTTTGTGGAAGAGGAACATCTCTTACATCTTACATGCTTAGATGAAACCCTATGATATGCCGTTATGGATAATGAAGCCCATAAGGAACGTATCAAAGCACAATATGACAAGATTTTCAAGCCTCTTGTCTCTTAGAACGAGACCTCGTTCTATTATATGATCAAGAGTTTGATAAATTAAGATCGGGGAAGTTCGAACTAATGTGGTTGGGTCCATATATTTTCAAATGTGTTATTGCTAAAGGGGCCTATGAGATAGTTGATTTTGATGGAGTTCCCTTTGCGTGGCCTAGAAATGGGATGTACCTTAAGAAATACTATGCTTGGGTCTTGTGTAGTGCACTGTGTACATACTATATATAGGTGTGATTGCGTGTATTTGTAGTGTGTTACCTTCAGAGTTTCCTAGGTTTTTGTTAATTTTGTTTACATTTGGTTTGCAAATTTTGACATTTCTTGAACCATATGTTGGTTATGTTGATGGTGCTAGTTGTAGTACTTAGAACTTCTCTTCCGCAGCTTGGGCCATATTTTCTCCAAATGGCGAATTAGTGAGTTTATAAGGAATTTGTATCGTTCTCTCTACAAATAACATCGTTGAGTATAGCATAGTGATCAAACTCTTGTCTGATGCTATTTCACTTTGTATCCACCATATAGTCATCAGACTTGACTCACAACATGTAGTACTACAATTTTCTAATGTTTATTCAGTTAGAAGTCTAACTATGTTTCACAAGTTCATGAGGGTTAACCTTGTTGAAACATATTTTGATTTCATCCGATATCAACACACTTATAGAAATACAAATACATTTGCAGATGCACTTGCTAATCATGTTTTAGATAAATATCCGCTACACATGTAGAATTATTCAATATAAATCACATCACATTGAAACAAAATAATATAACCACAAGAAACATTATATATATATATATATATATATATATTATAATATATATATATTATATATCAAAATTTTGGTTTTACAAAAATTGCACCTGAGACACAGTGGCCACACGGCCTAAAATATACATGCGACCAAAATATGGCTATAAGCCTCCTAGTATAGGCCCTTTTGTCACATCCGGTCAATATGCCTACAAATTGGATCCATCAACATCCACGAAAGGCTTGTCATAATTCCTACACAAATCCCTAAGCATGAATCTCTCAAGTCCCTGAGTTTCGACCTTTAATGCTTCATTTCAATGCATTTAAGTCCCATCGCACCTTGTTCCTTTAGGGACCTTCTTTGAGTGGTAGGTTGCTCAGTTCTGCACCTGCTTTAATTAGAGCAGGTTTTCCCTTATTGGGGGTGCGTTGATCAAGAAAATTTGGGAAAAATATAAAGAATCCTGAAGCTTCCTCTTCTAGAAGCTTCCAGGAGTTATTACAACCATTTACCTTAGATAATAACTTTGAATCTTATCTCCCTTACCGTAGAGTTTTCACCTTCTTATCCCTTCAGCTCATCCTCCCATCAAGAGTGGATCTCAAGCTTAGATTGGTAAATGGATAAGAATTCATAAAATACCACCTTCTCCTATATATTTACTGCCATCCACAAGCTAGGGGTTGGATTTTGGAGATTCATCATACCCTTATTCTATTGCTCTGATCATAAGAGAGACATCATTCCCATGCATTAAGGTGGCTTTGAGGTGTATATTGTGGTGAGGAAGGACAAGTAAACTTAGGAGGTTCTCTACAAGTCCAGCTTTCACTTTTGGTTGTAAACTCCCTCCCTTCCATTTTAATACAAAGAGTATACCGTTTTCCTACATGTGTTATGTTATGTTTATGTACATGTGTTTCTATGCTATGTTGATCCATTGAATATAATTATTGGATAATGCTACATAGATGTCGTAGATATTTGGCTTGTGTTCTTTATTTTTTCAAGTTCTGATTATAACATTTGGAGCTACCATTGGAGCTGACAAGCCAAGAGGAGAGAATATCTTGCAACAAATCAAAAGTAAGCATATTTCCATTCTCCAATTCTTATAAGGAAAAAATTAAAGTCCTTGATTTATGTTGTTCTAGACCAGATCACTAGGTCTAAGGAATATACTTTTATCCACAATCGTAGATTCTGTATAAAAATATTCATCTCATGGTTGGGAAAGGGATCTATTAATACAACATGCATGTTAAATGACGACTTTAGGAATTTATTACGTTCTACCCAATGTGGATAGTCCCTAGTAAAATGTTCATGATTACAAATAAGGCAAGGATAACAAGGCTTTTGTTTATCATTAGGATACTAATTATTTTGTTTTTTCTATGATGAATTTTCTTTCTTCCTATTTACCTTACCTTTATTCTTACTTCTAGGTTTCTGATAATTTCCTTTCATAAATTGAATGATGGGGATTCACTCAATGAAACTCTGACATATCATATGCATTCGTGGCATATTAAACAATACCCTTATTTTGACTACATATTAGAAAATACCTCTAAAAATCACATTATTTAACCCCCTAACAATACAAACCCAATAGACCTTCCCAATTTAGAAAACCCCTTCTTTCACTAGATATTGTAGGTATCCATTTTTTTCATTAACATTTTTATATACCACTTTATATTTTTCATTAACTTTGAGCTCCATTTTTTATCTTGCAAAAATAAAAACCCTTTACCCCCTATTATATGCTCAATAGATTATGTCAATTTTCCTTGAATATATATCCCCCAATATGAATGCACATGGTACAATACTTCACCCCCAATGAATCCCCCATGGAATGACATTAATCTCGGAAGTAGTTGCATGAGTAACAATGGATGGGTTATGAGTTGTCACATGGAATAAGTCGATCTTGCATACAAGATAGACCTTCCTAGAATCTAAAGAAGACTTAATGACAAGCAAACCAACCAGACACTATCTTTCTCTAAATATGCTTTTATAAATAATGGCAAACAAGTGTTTTTAGGGCCTACCTTATGTCCAACGCAAGTTTGGGGATGCCCTCGCTCCTTTGATCCAAATGAGCTCCTTTGTTGCGAACCTGCAAACACAAACAAGGCAAACAAATTAAATAGCACCCGAAAAGCCAATATCATAAAACATATTTAACATGAAAGTCAAGGAGTCCATGAAACAAATAACATGAGATACTTGTTGAGAAAAATGAGTCTGATTGTATTAATTCAAAAGAAGAAGAACTTTACAACCTTTGCCCTTGACGCTGTAACAAGCTCGCTCC
>APFE031487041.1:28991-42221 GCA_000404065.3 Pinus taeda
CACACAGTGAGCTTACAACACAAACAGGTGAATGTTATGACAGTGTACAAACAGTGGCGCACAGCATTTCACTGGTTTGTAACTCATACAACTCCGCTCGCCTTTCTTATAATCAATGCAAGGGAACAGCCCTCAACTTTGTCATAGTTGATACACTTCTCTACAAGAAGCAAGTCGTTGCAGAGATTAACATTGAAATTGCATGGCATGCCTCAACCAATGCAACTGCAGAATATTAATAGTAGGTATGTCTGCAACCTTTACATACCTTTTTACCAGACAGTTCTAAACAAGCAAAATAATAACTAGCAACATGCAGTATTCAAAACTCAAGCTTCCGACATACAGAGACTAAAGCTGCTCCTCGCAACTTTGACTTAGGCCTTGCCTTGATTGGAGATCCAGGGAAAACAGCTACAACTCTACTAAAACCCTTATTTGGGTTGACTGGAGTGCCTGGGACATTCTGATTTGACCCATAATAAGAGACATCAGCGACTCCACTATCAGAGAAATTTAGTTTTGCATCTTCATACTGCTTCTAGAGAATCACCTCCAAGAATGATCCACACATTGATTGAATAAAAGTTTCTTCATTGGAAGCATCATCACCAGGTAGAATCACCCATCTTTCATTATCACTAACTAGACCACCAGCGTTATGTGCCACCGTCGAACCTTTTAGTTTTAGTCTTCAACATTGTAGTCACTTGAACAATCAACCTTCAATACTTAACTCTCGTTAGGAATGAAATGAATTTGTGAGGTTTGAACAGTAAGTAATTGTTCACCATTTGGGATGAGCGACGCACTGAGACGTATCTCCAGCTCTGACGTTCACGGCATATCCTCATGATGACCTGATGTATCTCCAGCGATTTGAATGTGAGACCTCATCCTGTAGTTGCTCCAATCTCCCGTAATCCAAGGGCAGTGAAATCCTCCTGTGGCTCACCTTGTGCTAGCAACATAAGTGCGCACGGGTTCAGATGCCAAATCCAACTTCATTCTCATAGATGGCTGATGTTTCAAGTCATGCCGACAGTTTTGTTGCCCTGGGATCGTAGGAAGTTGCACAGATTCGAACCAATGTATACAGAAACTTCTTTTACCATCCGTCCAAGAGTTTGCAGGCGTGCTGGAGATCACGACGCTGTGATGCGTTCAATGCGAAATTGTAAGGAAAAAACAGAGGCATCTGCCTGGTAAAAACGAAGGTTACAAGCGAACAGAAGCTCCAAACCCACAAAAGACGGTCCACACAACGCTGAGAGGGTAAATCGCAACAGAAGCTGTATGTATGGGTTCACAATTTTCAGCTAACCCACAAAATGCATAAGTATGCATATGTATTGAATCAATATGCTTTGAAGGGCATGGAATTATAGGGTGGATGTGGAAAGAGGAGACGGAGAAGTGGGGATGAATAACAAAGTTCAGGTTGGTAATGACATTTTTTTTTTTTTTGGTAGCATAAATCAGAGTGGTGGAGGCGTTGATTTATTTGTGTGGAGAGGAAGAATGACCATAGAGAGCCATGGCCATAGACATTCAATATGAAATACCAAACCCTCTATTTTCAGATTGCTGGAATGTGTGCTGCACTCAATATCATGGAACCGATAGTTCTATGAATGTATAGAGGAGGACGTTTATGTGTCAGTTACTAAATTCTCAAACAAATCGAAGTAAACTGAATGACTGAAACAGTGAGAGATAGAAGCCCTGTTCAAAAACCTAAACCTGGATACGAATATTTATTTAAAGTAATGCTTTAAATTCAGTGGTGGACATCTGAGAGCTTTTCCTCGCAAACTCTCAGCTTCCGAGTAAGGCTGTAATTTTGGCGATCATATTCTAAGTCGATGGAGTCGTGAAAATTGATTTCCTTCAAGCGTTGGTCAGGCAGCGTGCGTTTCACTCAGCAACTCAGCAGTGTTTCTAGCTTTACCATTTCCTCAGCAGTATGTGTTTCACTCAGCAACTCAGCAGTGTTTCCAGCTTTACCATTTGCTCAGCAGTGTGCGTTTCACTCAGCAGCGTGCAGGCCAGGCGTTTCCTTCAGAAATTAGGTATAAAGCTTCAGGCAGGCAGGCAGGAGATCTTCAGGTAATGAAGACTGGGTCAGCACTATTCAAGGCAACTCAGATCAGTTGCTTAGGGAAAACAGGCCACTCATCATGGCTCTGATACCATGTTAAACAGACATGGACAGCCAAAACAAATAGGAAAGATAAATCATGCACTGTATTTTTATTAACAATCTGATATACATTTATAGTACATTTGGTGACCATTGGGATTCACATCCCAAGGTCTCTTGGACTGCTTTTTCCATTCAGCTTCCACGCTAACCCTTTAGGATTAGGTGTCCAACAATATCAAATGAATGTATTAATTTTTTTTAATTAACTAATTTATTTATTTATTTATTTTCTGAGAAAAAAACAACCACCTCGTAAATTTATTCATGGGAACGTGTTATGTTAAAAAAATTAGTTAGGCTAAACATTTAATGTCTCACAATGAATCAGAAAAATGGCTAAGAGGCCAACAAGTGAGCACAACATGTAGGCCTGCCAAGAAACCCCAAAGGGGGCACCAGCAAAAAAAAAAAGAAAACCAAAAACCCCAAAAACAAAAACTAATGGGATTTGAAACAAAAAATTTGGCAAGGTCGCCTAGATAACTCCCAAAAAACTCCACAGATTCATGGCATGCCAATCAGCATTGAAGTCCAAAATATGATGATAGCCTTCAAATTTTCAACTCTAAATTTCCAGAGAAGGTGTAACCTTTTACATAATGATCAAGCAATAAAATACATGGGGCTTTTACATAACCAAATGAAATCATTAAGATCAAGCAATGAAATACATGGGGTTCAGCAGCTTGAAGGTCCTGATCTCCTTGGTACTAGTAGTAATGCTTCTGAGGACAAGGACAATCTTTTGACAATAGCTCATATACAAAGGTTTCAAATCTTCTATATTTTAAATGGCTAAACAGGATAGCTTCTATATCTTAAATGGCTAAGCAAGATTTGTTAGACCTGTGGATTTTAATATATGAAACCATTTATACTTATGTTACCTGACTAATTGGCTCTCATATGCACCAATGTTCTTGGATCATATGCCAATTTTGTATGGAATGTCTACTAAGTGGTTCTAGTTAATGGGGCATTGATTTGAGTGTTCAATATATTTTTATTCTCTATCAAAGTATTTTTTTGCTCTATTTGCTTTCTTCAATTTATGCCTTACGGCATTTCCTTTGCAACATCTAGTGCAAATGCTAGTATTTATTAAGTTTGAAATTTGATGAATATAAAGACGAGAATTTGATAGGTTAAGTTTGAGAATATGAAAGAGTAAAAGATATGTGTGTCTACTTGCAAGGTTCCATTAGCTGAAATGCCATTTTTCACTGTTTTCATCATTATTAGACTATCAGGTGAAGAAATAAAATCCATACTTGCTAATGTTAAGGACTATATGTCCAAATCTAGTGCAAAGGTTTATGAAGAATCATATTTATGATAATGGGTTGAGAAACGTGAATCAGTGGATGTCTCTTGCAGTGGAACTTTACCAAAAAATGTTGTTGTGGTGGGGACCTCAAAGTCATCAATCCCACAACCAGATCTAAAATGTTTAACATGCAATTATATGGAAACACATCCTATATTACTGGCTTCCAAGTGGATTCGTGAGGATGGTGGAACTGATATAGATCAGAAAATACAAAAATATTTTTTTTAATGAAAATACATGAATTTATGTTAGGTCACACAACCAAAAAAAAATGAAAAAGAACCCTGCACATGATGAAGGTAACTTTGTTAAAAATAAATGGGGAGAAACCCTCATAAGGTGGGCACTTCAATTTGTATGTCAAATTGTTTGCTAACGTAGTGGAGGTGATTGTCAGCCAAGGATTGACCTCATTAAACAGTTGGCAAACATGTGTGTAGTAGATACACTTTCTATCAAATTCATGTTTACAGTATCAATCGTGTGGTCTGCACTGCGTGCACCGAGTTCATCAACTAGTTTTCCTGCACCAAGTTCATCAACTAGTTTTCAAAAGTGAAATGAATCCTCGCGCGAATGAATTAAAAGTGAGTAAAAAGGGAGTAAAGTACAGTTACCATTAGACCATGAGTTGGGAGTGTATAATCAGTGGCAATGTTGCCATATTTTCACATTTCATTGCAATTCCCCAAAGAGAATCTTTACTTTTTAATTCTTTCAACATCATTTATTTCATAGCATATATAATTCCTGGGGTCATTAAAATAGGCTACCTAGGATACCAATACAAGAAGCTTTAACTATTAAAATGAGTGTAATGGATGACTACAACAAATGACATTTACATCAGTAGGTGGTCTGAAAGGCTATGTGAGAAAGAAAATGGTAAGAGAGAGAGGATGACCTCTATAAAAAATGAGGGCATCTAGTTTGAAGGCCCTTGAGAAGATATTAATTAGGAAGATGGCATCAAAATTGGATCTGGAAGGGCATATAAATCAAATGCATATGGACCCACAAGCCAATGCAACTACCATACTCCTTCACTTGGTGACAATTGAATGAGACCTATGGGATATGGAAGATGGAGAGGTTGATCAGGTAACAACCTCAATCAATAGGAATATTCAAAGAAAGGTCTCCTCTTGTTTCACCAATAACACTTTCCAGCTTTCAAACCTAAAAAATTCATGCCCTTGATCCATGAATTCTAATCTTTGTGATCTGGAAGATAAGATTATGACTAATTGGATGCATAGGAATGGATCTAATTCCATGATGAATCACTACCCTAAGAAACAAATGGCCCTTGGTTTTAGAGAAATCAAAAGGGATGATTTTTACATTAGTTTTTTTGACCACATGTGCCTGGATGTAGAAAAAACAATGATGAGAGAAAGGGCTTTCTCTTGTATTTTCACCTAGTTGCATATATTCAATCAGCTCAACATGTATTATCACATTAATAAAGCAACATCAACAATTGGTGGCATAAGAATCCAATGGAAAATTTTGTGGAGGAATGGTGGTGACAAAGATCTATGGGATATAAAAGATAGAGAGAAAATCAGGTAACAACCTCACCAGTAGGCATATTGAAACCGAGGTCTCCTCTTGTTTCACCAATGAAAATTTCCAACTTTCAAACCTATAAAATCCATGTCATTGATATGTGAGTTCTAATCTTTGCAATCATGGTGATAACATTATGACTAATTTGATGCATATGAAAGAATCTAATTCCATGATGAATCACTACCTTAGAAACGAATGGCCCCTGTTTTTAGAGAAATCAAAGGGGGTGATGTTTGCTTTAGTTTTCTTGACCACATGTGCCGAGATGGAGGAAAAGCAACACTGAGAGAAATGAATTTCTCTTGTATGTTCACATAGGTGCATATATTTTATTAGGTCATCATGTAGTATCACATTAATAAAACAACATTGATTGGCTAGTGGCATAAGCATCTAATGGAAAATGTTGTGGAGGTAAACATAACCACTCATTCTGGTGGCCCTCATGTTTATGATTGGTCATGTAGAGGTGAAAATCAGGTGTTAGATATATCTAAATCAAATACAAGTGGATATATACACCAAGCCCAAAATGATGTTGACAATTTAGATATTGGACATAAACACTCATTCAAACCTCTAATTGATGACATTGTTTCTACAGACCAATATTTCCTCAGGGAAATAGTTCAGATATGTGAAGATAGGTTTATATGGAAAACAATTCATAAAATTCGAGCAATAATGTTGAGATAATAAATGGTCTTCTCTTTTCTAGATCTTCATGGAAACCTATGAAAAAACTTGAGGATACCTAGGGCAATATGGTATATCCTTGGTTCCAATTTTAGTCTTCAACACACTTCTTTTCTGAGTTTTTCACAACAATATATCTACATATATATATAGATATATATCTATATATATAAATAGATATATATATATGACAACATAGATTCATATCTACTTGGGATAAATTATTAGTATACTAGATCATTCCTCAAGATAGAGTTGGAAGCAAAAAAGGGAAATATTTTGTGGTTTGATTAACATAACCCAATGCAAGGGTGGATAAAAAAATCATATATCATTTCAAGTCAACATTTGACATAATTGAAGATGTTTTTTATTGGAAAATATGCAGGTTATTCATAACAAAGTAGTGGAAAAAATTCCAACTTGCAACCATCCATATTTTGATATCTCACTATTTCACTTGCTGATGGAGCACAGACAAAAGGGATAGTGGATTGATGAAGTATTGAAATGGCTAAAATGGCTACCCGACTTCACTTAGCAACTTAATTGAGCACCAATAGTGGTTTCCTCAATCTATCTCTGTTGTCTTACTAGTTTGGTAGAAAAAAACTAGGAATTAGAAAGGATTTTATCCATTCGCATTTGGAATTTAGAACGAAAGGTCACCTTGCCTTGAATTTTAGGCCTACTAGGTCTTTAGAAAGAAAATTTAATAATTTGATAGGGAAGTCATCTAGTGACTCAGAGGCCCTAGCCCCTGCTCGAATTGTGCACTGTTCAGGTCCTTTATTTTTAGCTATTCCAGGGCTCGAGGCCATTTGTGAGGGGATGCAAAACTCTTCTTAGGGTTGTTTAGTTTTGATTTTGTTTTCCCTTTCATCCTAGAGATTGGAGAAAGACACATAATGTATTATGATTTTCTTAGGGTTCTCAGAAGTTTTAGAAGTTACAACTTTCTCCGGTTTATTTTTTTTCTTGTCCTTCATATCAAGTGTCATTGGCCTTGTCCTCTTTGGACGAACTAGTGAAGGACATCGTTGCCTCGATGACAAAGGAAAGTCAAACTGATGTTGAGAATATGTTAATCCATTTGCAGTATTAAAATTTAGAGACTAAAGGGTATTTAGAATTTTAAAACTGTAGATAGATTCAAAGCTCTTTGTCTCTAAATTTTAACATTGCAGGTGGATTCATAGACCCCTATAGTAAAATGAAACACTTCAGTATCAAAATTGCAATTTTCCATTTCTGGAGTGACACAATTAAAAATTACTTATATAAATGACTAGTTCACATACTTGTTGTACTTATTATTTGGTCATATTTTTATTCTTGGACTATAGTAGTCATTTACGTTAATCATTATTAATTTTGTCACTTACTATCTAGTGATATAATTTAGTCCTCAACTAAATTAGTCATTTTAGTTAGTCATTTTTAGTTTGGTCACTTATTATCTAGTGTAGTATGACCCGGATTATCCATAGTATTATATTCATCATGTCGACATTTCGAACCCCAAAAGGGGTTCCATCATCAGGACCAAAAAATGGTAGACTATGAATGATTGTTCTTTGAGAGAAGAATCCTCCGATGAACGTATATATAAACCTAATTAATCCTAAATAGTGCAAGCTAACTAGTCTAATTTATTCTTATTTTATTTATTTATTTCAGTTTTAATTTATTTTTGTTTTAATTATTCATTTTTTATTTATTATTATAATTATTTTATATTTATTATTAATTAGTTTTAGTTAATTAATTAATTGATTTTAAATGATTAATTTTTTTTATTTTAATGTTTAATTAATCAATTAATTAATTTAATTTTAATTGATTAATTTAATTTAATTATTTATAATTTTTTTTTGATGATTTTCATATTTCATTTTCTTTTTCTTTTTATGTTAATTTTATTTTTATAATTAAATCCTAAGTATCTAATTTAAAAACAAGTAACCTATTTAATTAATTAATTAGTTATATATTTTATCCCTAAACTAAATTATTTGTTTAATTTAGTCATTTTTAGTTTGGTCATTAACAATTGCTCAAATTTAGCAGTGATTCACATGAAATAATTGCGGTGACTAACTCTATTAGTCACCTAGTCACTAATTTCATCATTTTCTACTAGTGTATGCCACAAATACACACCCATTAAATGATGTGTACAAGCCAGAGATGGTAGTTGATAAACAAATTGGCAGAAAGAGAAAAATAAAGGGTACAAATATAAATCATCAGTGCACAAACCTCTTAAAATTAGAGGATGTTGACATACTTGTCTATTACATCCATTTAACAAAGAGAGGAATTCTTTGCTTCAAGACCATAGAGATTGCTAAGAGGTTTCTACTAGAAGAAGTAATGTTAAGATGAGAGTCTATTGAACCCAGTCATAGATATAGAAGACTGTTGAAACCTAAAATGGTCGGAATGCATGTTGACTCAGATGGGGAACTAGTTGATGAAAGAGGAGAACATTAGTCATCTTCATATGCATCCAGTATTTCATTTGAATATGTTGTAGATTTTGAAGGTGTTCTAGAACCAATGGGTGAACCTATGGGTGATTTTGACCAACTGTATAAGAAACTTTATGTAAATCATGTTTTCATGTTAACTTGAAATAAATGTTTTAATTTTCATATGATTTTACATGAACTTATGAGTCATTTCTATGTTTGTTGGATTATATTTTTTAATTATGAAAAATCCTTTGTTTAGAATATCCACAATGCAACAATAAATTAGAGAAACAATTTATGTCTCATTCAATCTACGAGTATTGATATTTTGATTAAAAGCTAAAAAGTATTGACAATTAATGCTCAATTTTGAAATTATATAGTGATTTTGTCATGATATTATTTATTGTTATAATATGATATACCATAGTTAAAAAATTGTTGCAATTTTAATGGCTCGTTAAAAGGGGATAATTCATTTTCATGGTTGATTTTTAGGTTTTTGTTGCAATGGGATAAGTTGTCTTAGTCTAAGATTTGAAAAGAGTTATACTTGTATCCTTTAAAAATGAAATTACTCTTGGTATAATGGTTATTTAATTCATGCGTTCATTTTTTAAGTTTTTTTACTCATATAATGTTTCCATAATGCTATGGTTAAAATATGTTGAAGACTTAAGGTTTTTTGTAGTCATGATCTTTGGATTTAATTCCATGGTTGAAAAATTGCCAAAATTTTAAGGTTTTTCCGAGTCATGATATTTTGTCTTTAATGTTATGGTTGTAAACAATTATAGGTATTTTATATTTAACACCATGGATGGAAATTGTTCGAATTTTAAGGCTTTTCAAAGACATGATATTTTATATTTAATGCCATTCTTGCAAATCATTGGAATTTTAAGTTTTTTCAGGGCCATGATATTTTATCTTTAATGTCATCACTAAAAAATGTTGAAAATTTATCCCGAAAAAAATAAGTGTTGATGTAGCATCAACACTTTAAATTTGAGGGTATTTTTGTGCACAAAAAAATTGGATTTTACTATCATTTATAAAAAATGTTGAAAATTTTGCTCGAAAAAAAAAGTGTTGATGCAACATCAATTCTTTTCATTTTCGAGCTATTTTTTCATGTTTTTTAGGGGTTTTTTTACTAGAGATATCATTTTGAGTTCACTGTTCTAATTTGATCCATAAATTTGTTCTCTCTTGATATGACAGATACATTGAGAAGTCTGAAGGCAAAGATCATAAGTTCCAAAGTAGATAATGATAGGTTGACTGAAACATAGGAAATGCTTACAAAATATCAAGAGAAGAAAGTTGAGGTTAATGCAGTCATCCTTCAAAGCCTTTCAGATTTACAAAAGTAGGGACAACTAGGGACTAGTCATGGAGATAGACATGAAGAAAAATATTATGATGCAAATCAAAGTAGGTCTCAGAAGAGGTACATGATGGCTAGGGATGATACAATAGAGTGGCATACTCTTCGATACACCTGAGAGGAGGGATATTACACATGGATTTTATTTTGGCTCTACTTTTAGGGGACATCACCGCCAACATCATTATAGGAGGAGTGGGAAAGGGTACTTTCTGGAACAATTCAAGAAAGATAACCCTCCTTCTTTTGATGGCAAGATGACTAAATCAGAAGATGTAGAAGCATGGTTGATTGGAAAGAAGAAATTTTTAGACTTCATGATTTCTAAGAGAATATAAAAGCAAAGATAGCTACTTTCGGTCTCAAAGGAAAAGAAGGTATCTGGTGGGAAGATGTCAAGAATGTCAGAGACATATAGGAGGAGGATTTGAACTGGGAAGAATTTGAAAGGCTCTTTAGGAATAAGTTCCTGTCAGAGAGATATTATGATGGAAGACCAAGGAATTTTATGAGCTCAAGATGGTTTTGATGTGAGATGAATAATATACAACCATATTTCTAGAGTTATTGGGATATGTGTCATATCTCAAGGATGAGAAAGCAAAGATCCAAAGGTTCATCAACAGATTTCCATTATTATTCAAAGATTGGATTGAATTTGATGAGCCTTAGTCCTCAGAGGAAACCACTGGGAAGTTGACGCATTATTATGAGTAGTCACAGCGCAAGCCTAAGTTCAAGCGTGATTGGATGGGTAATGAGAAGACTAAAGGAAAATGGCCTAAGAAGCATGGAAGATCTCAGAATGTAGGTGAAAAGGAAAATGTGGCTCTGCATAAGAAGTTCAATGCAATAGAGAAAATATATAGGCTTTAGCCTCTGGAGAAACAGAGTATAGGTAGTGGCAGAGAACCATTGAAGTGTTAGATTTGTGGTAGATATCATCTCAAGAAGGATTGTCCTTCGTATTAGGGTGGAATACCCCAGATCTATAGTGCTCAGGAGATGCAAACATTAGGGGATATAGGTCAGAGCATTCCCCGGATCTATGTAGTAGTTAATAACATATAGACATACCACTAGGCATCCATTATTGAGATGGAAAGTAAGCTTTGTGATCAAGTTGTTTCTATTTTAATTGATTCTTGATCGAATTATAGCTATATTAATCCTGACCTGGTGGATCAATGTTGTTTGAAGAAGGAAGTGGATGTAAAATATTAGTTATTGTAGTTGGCTACAGGGACCAAGAGAAGAGTTCATCATTGAGTGAAGTATTGTGCATTTGAGCTTAATGACATGCCTACATCAAAAAAATTGAATTTTCTTCCTTTGGGTGCATATAGTATGCTTTTGGGCATGGATTGGTTTCTTATTCATAGGAACAAAGTAGATTTCTATGAGAAAATGATGGAGTGACAGGATGAGGGTTGTAGGGAATGATGAATCCTACATTAGTGAAGATGGTTATAGCCACACAAGTTAATGCAGTTAGAGGAAAGGGTGTTTATTGTTTGCAGTACATGGTTCTAGTGAAAAGGGGAAGGAGGATGAGGATGGTGAATTACTTATGAGATATCATATCTTGCACCAATTTCAGGATGTGTTTCCTGCAGAGATTCTAGAGATCCCTCCTCATAGATATGTGCATTTATCTATTGAATTGATGCCAAGAGTAGCACTAGCATGTAAATCACCATAAAGAATGAGCACTCCCGAGTTGGTGGAATTGAAGTTGTAGCATAAAGATTCTTGATAAGGGATACATAAGGCTAAATGTGTATCCTTAGGGTGAATTAGAGTTGTTTGTAAGGAAGAAGGATGGTACTCTCAAATTTTGCATTGATTTAAGATAGTTGAACAAGGTGACTATGAAGAATAGGTAACCATTGCATCAGATTAATGATTTATTTGATCAGCTGAAGGGAGCCACAATATTCTCAAAGATTGATGTGATATCAAGATATCATCATGTGCACATAAAAGAAGACAATATCTATAAGACTTCATTTCGTATAAGGTATGGGCGCTATGAGTTTGCGGTGGTTCCTTTTGGTCTTACCAATGCTCCATCCACCTTCATGTGTATGATTAACAATGTGTTATGCCCTTACTTGGATAAATTTTTGATAGTATTTGTTGATGATATATTGGTATATTCAAAGAATGAGGAGGAGCAAGTGGAAAACCTGACAACAATTTCAATATTATTGAGAGATCATAAGTTGTATGCCAATCTCAACAAGTGTATTTTCTTTCAGACTAAGATTCATTACTTGGTGTTGAGCCTCAAACCTGCACGCATTTACCCATCCTCCCAACAGCCTTTTCCTACTCATTTCCTTCTTTTGTCATCATTTCCTTCATCAAATTGTTCAATTCATTGCATTATAGGACTTTTTAACATGATTTGCTAATTGTGCTAATGATTGACTGTTGGTTTAGATTTTTGGTTCAAGTGCTCCAATTCCGCAACCGATCTCTGATTCTACAGCCAATCCCAGATTCCGTAGCCATTTTCTTGTTTGCTATGATCCATGTGTCCTCCAGAGGAAAGAGCCACATGGGCAAGTTTGTATGACTGTGTACATGGTGCGTGTGCTGTCAGCTCAGCCAAACTGGCCGTCTACACCCCTGGTCAACGTGGAGGTAACTCTGGGCAAACGACAAGGTTGCAAATGGTGGCACGGCTCTGTGTGTTCAGTTGGAGCACGAAAGTCACAGCTGGCCTCTTCTTTAGCCACGAAGACTGCAGGGGACAAGAATCCAACAACAGATTTATTAACCATGATGATCGTTCCCTAAATCCGTGTACGGTGCTGCTGAACGTGTCTTTTGCCTAGTTGTTAGTTAGCTTAGTTTACGCACAGAACAGTTTGTGTTCTTGCTATAAATAAAGCGTTTCTACACGCTGATTAGTTAGTTTTTGAAAGTTAATCTTTTGCTACTATAAACTTTGTTTCAAGACTCTTTTATATAGCGTTTACGCTCTCCACTGTGTTTTATTATGTGCTAATTTAATACCAAGAAGACAGTTATGTTCTTACCTGCGTAGCTGATCTTTTAATTGGTTGAAGTGGATGGAGGGCCCCTGTCTGCTACAACCATTGTATAGTAGTTTTTAAATTTACTTTCCTGCATTCCTTTTTCTCTAATTCACCATGTATATTAATGTACAGTTTTGAATCATGCTGCGTTATGTTTCTGTACTTTTCATGACTGATCAGTGTATGTTTTTACAGCTTTGTTAGGAGCCCGAGACAGTGTGCTTTTCCTTCTTTTTAACACTAGTGGCATCTGAAGTTGTCTTATCTAAACTGCTCACTTTCACTTTGATTTTCATTAGTTTCCTTGCTTAGTTAATTTCCTTGCCTAGTTACTTTATCAAGTTTTGTCAAGTTGCTAATCTCTTGATGGTTATTTTTATCATAATTCACTAACTTTTATGGGACCAAAACATCATTTAATTGCAGCTTGGTTTATTTAGTTTTAGACTCATATTGCTAATTCACTCCTAACTCTTTTTTCACATGATCAATTTAGCTAAAGGCAGAAT
>APFE031487041.1:42909-61463 GCA_000404065.3 Pinus taeda
ACTTCATCAGCTTACGAGCCCCGGGTTGACAATTTATGATAGCAATTTAGACAACACTAAATTGACCAAACAGTAGTTTCTTAGTAATGGATGGTATGTTGTTATCTTGCTTATGTATGTGATGTTGTTTATCTATTATCGGTTGGTGCATCCTTGATTCCATGACGAACCCTTATTAGTTATGGTCACGACACATCTCAGGTGAGACTCCTTACCCCTTGGGTAAGGTGAAAACCTTGGTGTTGTCCTAGACTACAACAGTCCATTGTTGGCTCTCCATGCTTGAACCCAAGGTCTTCTCCCCTTATGACTCTTACGCGCCAACAAATGGTTCTGTTGCCGGGACCTGAAGTTACAAGGACCGGTTTGGAACATGGTGTTGAGGATATTCAAGAAAGAGATTAGGGATTTGTGGAATCACACAATAGATCAGTTCATAGTAGAGCAGGCTATCCATAGGAATCAACTTATCAACAAGGTGAGCGAAGAGATGTTATATGCCAAGGGTGCCAATGACGAATATGAGATCTTCTGGTGCAAATTCCCAGAAGACTTGTATAACTGATTAAGAAGACTAAAAGGACAAAATCATTCAGGGGGATCGACGTCATCTCGACGCAATTGGAATTCTTCAGATCTCATATCTCTTTAGCAGCTAGACAATGATCTAACCAGAGCATTTGATTTTTCGGTAAAGACTATGATGGAAGGATAATATATAGTCAATTTTTCCGCCGAAAGTTATCAATCCTTCTCAAAGGATTAAGAGGAAGGTTGATGAGGGAAGTGTCATTGTGGATTAAAATGTTTATGGTAGAAGAAGGACTATTTCCCTCACCTACCACAGAAATGGTAGCATAAAACCCCAGTATCGGGGGAGGGATCTAAGGGGAGAATGTTACCGGTTGGGGAATAGAGATGTTGTTGAAGGAATGGATGTAGAAGGTTTGAAGAAAGCTAGAGATGTGAGAGAACAGAGGAGAGCACTGTTAGCTGACAAGTGGCAAGAAAGAGTGATTCAGATGCTGAAGAAGAGAAATATGGGATCCCACCAAGTAGGAGTGGTGTCGGGAAAACCCTAAGAGGAAAGGGAAGGGGAAGAAGATGCAGTACAGAGCAAGATTGACAATAGATGGGATAGGTGCCAAGATGAGGAAGAGGATCCTTCCTTACAGGTTACAGGAGGGATAGTGCAAGAACAAATGTTGAGTAGGTACGAAGAGGAGAGAGAAGAGGACATGGAAATCACCATGAGAAGATTATTTTCCGAAGGAGAAGCATCCACTAGGAGTTAGCAACAATACACCCAAGGTATAGGTAGTATTCCTCCCGACCTTCCCCTAGTACCTTACTATATTCCGAAAAGCCAAGGTAATACAGGTTCACAACATGCACGAGAAATATAAGGCCAATTTCAATACTGGAAGTAACAAAGGAACCAGTGGTGATAGTAACTTGGGATTGCAAGGATCCCAACAACCAGGGAACAAGGGGTTCATATTACTAGCTCATACCCAAGTAAGCATGGCGGGATCTTTTACCAGATATCCAGAGTTTGCAGGGAGGGGAACCGAAGATGTGGAACATCAATGTTATCTCTTTGAAGCTATTTGGAGAGCACGACAGACTCCAGACAATGTCAAGACAATTGAGTTCTAGACCATGCTGAGGGAGAGAGATATGCTTAGTTTATAAAATGGGTGGAACAAAACCAGAATCCCACAATAGATGATATCAAGAGAGGATTCGTACAAGAATTCAAAGTACCTCAGACATACCAACAAGGGTTAATAAAGCTGTGGGAAATCAAGCAGAAGGAGGGTGAAAATGTTTGGGAACTCATGCAAAGGTTTAAGGACGCCATTGCTAAGTTGAGCTACACTCTAGACCCACACTCCTGCCCCTCATAAGAACGCCACCAGCACAATAGAAAATTAAGACCCTTCATGATGCTTCGGAGAAAGAATCATGCATAGAGGCCATGGCTGAATATCCTCATGAATATCAGGGAGGGATGAGTTTTCAGAATCCATCAATTATGGGCTTTCAGAACCAGATCGTAACTTTAATGGAGAAACTGAAGGATCCTCAACCAGTGCAAATAGCTAGACCCAATGTATGGTGAACACATTGCATGGTGGAAGGACATGGCATGACATAATGCCCAAGGTTGTGTGGAATTAACCATATAGGGGGGGGGCGAGGGGTTGTGAGATCATCAGGGACCCTACCAACCATAGGAGTTGTGAAAGTAGGAGCATAAGGAGTTTTTCCCAGATGGAACAACCAGGAATATTGTGAGATCTGTAGTATGTATGGACATCTACAACGAATGTGCCTAATACTGCAGAAGTACTCAAACGTCCCTAATAACAACTATTGTGATTTTTGTGCATCTACAACACATCACACTAACTAGTGCTGAGCAATGGATGCTCTAGGAGAGCAGATGGATAGGTCAACATTCAGGATTAATGAGTCAAACCAGGGAGGATGAGGAGGAAGAGGCCCTGTAAGGTGTTATAACTATGAACAAGAAGGACATGTCTCCAGGGAATGCCCACTCCCTAGGAGACCATGGTGCTCACAATGCATAATTAACACTCATGCCACGGAGGATTGCTCACAACTCATTGCAAAGTGGGAAGAAAGGACCAGATAGAGGGGGGCTAACCTGGTTAACGCCAAACCTCGTACCGACAACGGTCTTCCCATAACCAATATCAATATAGTTACAAGAGGAGGAAATAAAATGGGGGAGGATCGTTACATGGCAGAACCCCCCCCCCCCCCCCCCCCCCCTTTGATTATGAAAGCAACATCTCCGAAGAAGTCATATCGGCCTGAGAGACAAAAGCAATATTATCATGAAGCAGCTAAGCTATTCGAGGGGATGACCGAGATGAAGGAAGACCAGAGGCAAAATGGACACATGCTAGATAGTAACCAGCCAATTAAAGAATGGTTTAAATTGTTCTTGTAGATCATCAAAGATGAACATATGTTAAAAAAGTTGCAAAAAAGTTTAAAGGCTACACTATCAGTGGAGGAAGGGGAAGTGGAATGATCATCTACCAACCTACCAAAAAAGCATACCAGAAGGGTGCAGTGAAACAAGAAGAGAAGCGAAAAGGAATTCAGAATTAATGCTTAGGTAGCGGGATTCCAAATCAGGGACACAATGCTAGACCTAGGATTAGATGTAAACATCCTGCCTAGGAAAACATGGGAGGCAATGGGGAAGCCACAAATTAAATACTTGTTTATTCAACTAAGGATGGTGAATCAGTATTATATACTACCCATTGGAAGGCTAGAGAACATAGAAGTAGATATGGTGGGGGTGAAGATGCACACCGAGTTCGAGGTGATCGATATAATGGGAGATAAGGACCCATACCTAGCACTCCTTGGGATCGATTAGGCCTATGAAAACTATGTTGTCATCGATTAAAGAAATAATTGATGATTTTAGAAGTAGAAGGAATAAGGGTGATCCAACCCTTAGACCCTTATTAAGGACCCAAGTTCACAGAGCCTATAGATGACAGGGACGAGCCAGGGATGCTAGACCAGCTATACACACTACCTATGGGAAAAAGGGAATATTACATAAATCCTACTACAGGAGGATCCGAGGGATATTCAGAGCTTGGAGAATGGTTTAGAAGTAGCATGGGATTCATGGAAACAAGGTGGATATGAACTAAGCACTAGATGTTATGCAATTATAGGTCGAGTTAATTGGATAGGAACAGAGGTAAGAAACAATACCAAATTCCATGGCATTGAACCATTGGATGTATTCTTGAACCAGGTAGACAGAAAAATGAGGGAAAATCAAAAGATTCATTTTCTTGATGTCGCTCTCCTCACCACACTTTCAATATGGTGGAGGACACACTGCAGCACACTGCGAGATTGGGAAGCCATAAAGCAAGCCATGAAGGAAAGGTTTGGCTAGGAGGAATATTGACCATAAAATAATATGAAATATAGAGGGGATTCAAGTCCCGAGAGGCATATCGAGGCCTGCATACAAGGTTGGAGAAGACAGGGGATCCCAAAGGGACTGTGGGTACACATATTCATACATACCCTAGGAATTGTTCCTCAAGCTTGGTACGTGAAAGAGGAACTCTGTAGGCAAACAACAAAGTGGGATGTTCTGGAGGCATAGTACGTTAGTATATTTTCATTCAGGGGTGATGATGCATGCATGACTGAGACACTTCATGTGATCAAAAGGGTTTTTTTTGCACCAGGACAATTAGTTGAAGGTTGTCCTGACGAAAGTTTCCTACAGTGTCTATACGACATGGATTATGCAGAATATGCAGCCTATGACAAGGTAGATGAAGAGCCAGACGAGGATGGGTTAGAAGGATTAAGACACCTAACCTTCGAGGAAACAGAAGGGGTGAGAGACATCTGGGAGAGTCCATCAAGGGAAGGTGCTCACCTTGTACCGATGAAGCTGAGAAAACAAAATGTGGGGATGGAGGATAAACCCAAAATGGCGCCTCTAGGAGATTATTGGGATGAAGAGACTACAAAAGAAATTTTTGACCTATTACAAGATTATCAGGACTTGTTTCCAGCATCAGTAGCAGAGCTAAAGGAGATAAAAAGAGACATAGGGTAGATGAAGATTGTTCTAAGACCGGATGCCCATCCGGTAAAGTACATACCATATAGACTGAATCCAAGGGTGAAGGAGAAGGTTAAGAAGGAAATCGAAAAAATGCTAGAAGATGAGATTATATTTCGATAGATGAAGCAAAGTGGATAAGTCCAATTGTCATACAAAACAAGAAGGATGCGACCGAGATCAGGTTCTACGTTGATTACAGAAGTCTCAACAATGCATACGTACATGAACCATTCCCAACACCTTTCAATGATGAAGTCCTGGACAACGTAGCGAGTAATGAATCATATTCGTTTATGGACAGATTCTTAGGCTACCATCAGGTTTGAATAGCTTAGGAGGATAAAAGAAAAACAAAATTCACTACCGAATGGGGGTCATATGCATACAACGTAATTTCATTCGGATTGAAGAATGCACCAACGGTCTTCTTGAGGATTGTCATTGCTACATTCTAAGATTACATTCATAATTTTCTAGTGGTTGTTACAAATCCATTTGGGCACATCACTCCCATCGTACAGATCAATGTTTTAGGGCTCATCAAACCCTAATTTCAATTGCTACATGCCCTAAACAAGTCACCCTTTTGAATGCATCCTTCCTAGACAGTTTCATGACATGAAGACATCCTGAATTGACCTCTATAGGGACTAATGCAGGTAGGCCCATGTAAGGGTGCATTGTAGAGCAGTTAACTCCATGCCAGGGTGCTCTCCAAAGAACTTAGGCCTTCATTCACCTGCGCTAGGTGAGTTTGAGCGAAATTCACATAGGGTTTGGGGAATATTATTATCTTTTGGAGTCTTCTAGAAGGTTCCCTCACTTATCAACTCCTATGACCTCAAAAATGGATGAGGAATGATTTAATATGCATCCTATCCTCTCATTCCCTCCTCCATGGAACTAATTCTAATTATGGAAGGTCATTTAGTACCACCATTTATGACAAAACCTCCTTCATCTCCCTATAAATTCACCACTCATCTAAGTGATCAGGGGCTGGAGTATGTTGAATTGTAAGGAGATAATGTTGCTATGAGAATTGGCTTTGAAGCAAGTATTGTAATGCTACAAGTTTTTCATGCTTTTGATGTGATTTGGATGGGATCAGGGCTAGAAGAATGGCTTTGAATCAGACACAATGGTTGTAATTCCTTCTTCTATTCAATAAATTATTTGAACCTTTCTCCCATATGTTTGTATTTCCATATGATGCTTATATGTGTGAAATGTATCTGATTCCATTTTCTTGTATTCAATAAATCTTTTTCTTTGATTGGTTCTTTGTCTTCTGCTTGTGTTTACAGGTACTTCTCAAGCATCTTAAGTATGGGAAGGAGTGATAGGATCACTACCAAGGAGACAAGAGGAAGGTAGAACTACAAGTAGGTCTTCTCATCTTCTTTGTCTTATCTATTGCTTATAGGAAAAGGCTAAAGTGCTTTAAACTATTGTTCTAGATATGGCTACTTATCTAGGGAATTAGTATTTATTCGTAGATACCAAATTATCCAAAACAAATTGGCAACTCCACTAGGGAAGATCATCCTTCCCAATAGCTTATCCACCTCCTAGGACATTCTTGCAAACCCTAATTGTGTTCATTGATTGTATTTCAGCTCTTTTGCATTGAATTTTGGTAAAAAATGTGTCAAATTGCCTTTTGAAATGGATCATTGTCACCAGCACAGGCTTTTGAGGGACACAGTGTGTTGCAGAGCACATTTGGCTTAGGGATAGTGCTTTGAAGCGCACTGTCTCCCATTCAAGGCTGCGCTGATCCTCCTAGGGTAAGTTTCCGACTTTGGAATGTGTTTTTGCCAACTTTTCTCTATTTGTTTGCTTGTTGAATGATCAATGAATGTCATGTCTCAGAAAATAAGTTTCTATCTCCTTTGCTAGCCCTACTTTGACTTAATTGATTAATGTTTCTTAAATGTTTTCTTTGTCATTATTGATGCATAGTCAAAGTTAGAATATAGTTGATTAATCTTTGATCGAAAGGAAGTGTCATAAAAGTCTTCTTTTCCTTCGAAACATAACTATCATAAAGTCTTCGTTCTTGTTAAATATTGATTGATTGTATGTGTATAAGTTTCCTTTTTTTCACATTCACACTAAGGAAATCAAAAAGTAATACATGCATGTTGCATTGAAAAATTTTGTGTGTGCTCATAGGAATATGTTGGGAAATTGTATTAGATTATGCTCTTTGCTCTTTGATCGAAAGAAATGTGATTGCTCTATCCCTAGTAGCTAGGATTTTCATTGTTAAATTGAATGGAAAGTATGCTTATTATGATGGTTGCATTCCTAGGAATTTCAAGATACATCACGTGGTGAACTTGAAAGGCAAATTCCTAAGCAAGATCAACTTAAGTTTTACATCAATTTACCTAATGGAGCATTGTCATTAATGAAAAACATTTAGTGGTTCTAGGCTAGAGATGTGTTCTGACATCGTAAAACAAAGTAGTTGTCACTGACTTGTCTACAATACATCCTGAGTGTGATACCTCATTCCACGTACGTTGAGTATATCGTAGCTCTTCCGCGTACCTTCGGGTATATAGGGCGGTGTTACAGTATGTAAAGTATATGAGAATGTTCTCACTGTGCAGTTTTGCATTAGACAACGCTTATACGAATTAGGCCTCCACGTACTTTCGGGTATATATGGGAGGACAACACTAGGTTTCTATCCATCCTTAGATAACCGAGTTGGCCGCCTTGTACATTGCGATACACCAAGCACAACCTTTGAGGAGATTACCTACCCATACGTCTTGGTTCACCAGGAGGTATTCTACAGTTCACAGTAGCTTCGTAAACCTTTTTCCTAGCTTACCCCTTTTTGTTTATTTCTTTTTTGATAATAAAATTAATCAACAATCGTGGAGGAACATCAACCCCTACCCTGTTGTTCACGAAGAACAGCGAGTAAACCGCCTTTGCTGCCCGAAGCTACACCTATTCATTGAAAGCAGTCTCGCTTAACTGATTGAAGTACATCAAGAACTCCTAGTTCTTCATCTAAATTACCTGAATAATCCATTTCGGTAAGTACTGAGACTCCAGTTACTCCAACTATTTCTGGTACATCTGTTCTGAAGAAGAAGTTTCACAATTACCTGAGGACATTATCACTGATATCAGTGAAACAATAACCAAAGTTGTTCAACAACAAGTTGATCCTCAACTTGAAGTTGCTCAATAAGAAATTACTTCTGAACTTGAATCATTTCAACTAGAAGTTAATCCAGAACCTATCACGGTTCAAACAGAAGTTACATCTGAACCTGAAGTTGTTCAAGAACCTCTCCCTAAAACTTTTTTTCTTTTACCGAAACATCTGGACTTTGAATTTGAACATTCAGAAGTTGTTACTTTATTGGAAGACTATCAACTGGTTACCACTCAGACATCAGTAACTATTGAAACTTCCACTTTATCAACACCAAGAGTCTATTATGGACCAGATAATGAAATTCTTCAACCTGGTTTAATTGTTGTCAAGGAAAAATTGGAAGAAGATTCCACACCTAGAACCCCATTCCATTTTGGAACCAGGATTAATCTTTATCCTTATACTCCTCATTTTACTACTTCATTTGATCCTACTTCTTTTCAAGTACCCATCGATTCTTTAGGATAACTTTTGGGTTAGTTAACTATGGCTGGACAATCGTCAATATCCCATACTATATCATCTGATGCAGCTACAGCATAATATTCTGTCATAACCTCTTCGATGTTTTCTACTACACCTGAGTCGCACCTGTATGATGAATCGTACATCCCGATTGGTTACCAATATTTATCAGGAACCCACTCAGGGGTTGCTTCTACTCCATGGTCATCACCCATGTCCTCAACCGGAATTCTACCTAGTTCTTCTTTAACAAGAACTCAACAGTTTGACCCTGCATATCAATATCAAACTGGGAAATCTAGTCAACAACGACCTATTTATCCATTACATACTGGATTTCTACCATATGGAGAGAAATATGCTTATTCACCTTATCCTCCATATCCTGAAGGACCATCATATGGTAGTATTCCATAGTATTTAGGTCAGCCTGGAATTCATGTTTGTCAATGGCAACCAATAATGCCAGTTCAACCAAGGCTTGTGTATCCAACACAACCAATGCAAACTGCATCAACTATTTCTACTACACCTGTTGTTACCACTATATCGTAGTCACAAGTTCAAACAGTTGTATCTCAACCTGTACAAACTAGTCCTTCTACCTTGCAACCACAAGTTTTGGGTCAAGAAATTCAAGTTTCTCAAGTTGTTATATAGCAATCACTTGTTTCTGGGGTCCAACAACCTCAGGTTAGTATACCTTTATCCAAAGTGAATCAGGCTTACACTGGTATAGTTTATTCACAACCTAGCCAACCTTTCATTACTGGGCAACACTGTTAAATCAACAACAGTTGTACCAACAACGGCAACAGTTGATTCAACAATCGTGGCAGCCTCAATATCAACAACCTCAATTCCAACAATTCCAACACCAATTTGGACCTGCCCAATAGGCTCAACCTGGGTTTGGACAGTATCAAGCTTACCAAGGTCCTAGTCAACAAGGCTTTGCTGGTTATGGACAACCACAAATTCAACCTGGTTATCAACAACAACCTTATGCCAGATTTGTTCAACAACCACCTTATGCTGGATTTTTTCAACAACCACCTTATCAAGGTTACCAAATGCAGATGCCCTATGTTGGTATGCAAAGACCTATTTCTCAGGAAATTCCATCACATCCTGGGTATTCTCAACTTGACTTGAATCGACAGTTGCGATTTGTAGCAACTCTAGAATTACCAAATTTAAACTGGTTCACTAATAACCCAATCTTATATGCACCTTGGTGGATAGTAATTCCGCATAAGTTACCTTCTAGCATTCCGAAATTCAACGGAGATCCAGGAGAATACCCATCAAATCATGTCATGACCTTTCATTTGTAGTGTTCATCAAACTCCTTAAATGATGACTCAGTTAGACTCCATCTTTTCCAAAGAACGCTTATTGGTCTAGCTGCGAAGTGGTACATTGATTTACCACGAGCTTCTTTCGACAACTTTATGACTTTAGCCACCACATTTTTGACCCACTTCCAGTTACCTATCAGATACGATGCTGGAACAGAACTCCTAACCAACTTTAAATAGATTACTGCTACTCATATATTAGATCATATTCATGAGTGGCGGCATCATCGTCGAAGGGTTAAGACTTATGTTCCTAATCAACTTTTGGCTGAGCGGTTCATAAAATCCTTCTTTCCATCAATCACCGAGGAAGTGGTGAAAGGTGTAGTTGTCACAAAAGAGTTTGTAATTGCTTGTACCCAATTTTTGGATTTTATTTACACACAATCCAGTACGCTCTACGACAAGATTCCCAATGCACCATGATTGGTTTTCATTGTTCCTCCTCCTCCACAATCGAGTAAGGACTCTCATTCCAGCATCGGTGTGATTGTTTCTTCGAGCACGTAAATGGTAGGGAGACCATCTCATCAAACTCTTGCCATTTCCAATCAAACTACCAATGCATCAAAAAACACTCTTTCTTCTGAATTCAATGTCGTGTCATCTGACAAAGGCAAAAATCAAAAGCAACCAAAAGGCAAGAAGAATGGGAAAAACAAGAAGAAACAAGATAATTCCCCTCAAGAGAAATCATATGATTCCTCTGCTTTGGCAAGGAAACCTTGTTATCCATGTCTAATTTGTAATTATGAACATTTTACAAGAGATTGTCCACACCGCTGAGAAGTCTCTAAGCTTCTAAACCCTTCTAACACATCTGTAGTGCTGACTGATCCGTTTCCAAACCCGTAGACACATTTGGTTGCGAAGACCATGCTTCCACATCCCAACTACTTATGTTATCCATCACAAAGGCACAAAACAAAGTTTTGGTGTCAACGAGAAATAAATATTATGGAAATCCACCATCATCGTCAAATAATCAAGCCACTAATTAACCTAATCCTTCGACTTCGACTTCATCTGAAAATATTCCACCACCTATTGCACCAGAATTGAAAATAAAACCACTAAAGGGAGTTGTGAAGAAATCGATATTTAACCCTGAGGCTCGAGCATCTTAAAACTATAACAAAGTAGAAGATCTTGCTCAATCACCTTCTGTTATGTTGACACTCGAGGTGTTACAAAATTGTCCCTCCCAGAAGCAGGCTTTACTATTAGCAATTCGTGGAATAAACCCTACGGATTCCAATCTTGTGGTTTTTAACCATGCGGGATATACACCACAGTTACCGCTGCAATTAGATTTCCTAATACAACTAAAAGCTCTCAATAAGAACCTCAACCAAACTATTATTGGTGAGGGGGCATCTACTTGCATTAGGTCAATGAGCTACTGGAAAACACTTGGTTCACTACCATTGTCGCAATCCCTAACCACGTTAAAATCTTTTGACAGACGAACATATACTCCTTATGGGATTTTGAGTAACCTACAAATTAAACTAGGGAGAAAAACAGTTACTGTTGAGGTTGAGGTAGTTGACGGACCCCTTGCCTACAACATTTTACTCGAAAGGCCATGGGTATATGCTATGGCTGTTGTGGTTTCCACATACTTTCATACTATTGCATTCCCTCATAAGGGTGGAATCACAGTTATCGATTAGCTAGCCTTCTTTACATCTAGTTCTCAAGCTACAGGAAGCATTTCATTGGTACACAGACCCCCACTGTCACTTCAAAGTGTTGGTGTAGGTATCTTTAAAGATCTTTCCCCAATGGGTACTTTTACGTTACCGTGACCATCTGATTTGGCGGAAGTGACAAGAGTAGAGACTTGCAACATGATTTCCTCCACCTCATCTGATTTAAGGAGGATTGCTAACAATTCTGAAGTTGATAGTAATACTGAGGTTATGCCACTAAGCCCCATTGAGCTAGCATAGAAATCATTTTTTATGGCTTGTGTAGCAAACCCAAATCCAATTTCACCAATTGTATGGGTAGACCGTTCGTTAGAATATGGTACTTCTTCGGATCCTTTTTCATGTATACATTCTACGGATGAAGGAATCGTCCAATCAATGATGATAGGAGAAGAACCTTGGGAAGATTATCATCACCGTTCCCATCTTCCAGATGAAATTGAAGATTATTCAAATGAACTAAACCACCCTTCAATTGTTGATTTCCTTTCGAATTCAGTTTTCATAGACAGTAGATTCCAAGCGAAACTTGTCAAATATTGAAGAAATGATTTCTATTAATATTTCGACCAAGTCTAATATTGTAGAAAACATTCATGTTAGCAAATCTTGTTCTCCATCAGAACTTGATAGTTACCATACTCTCTTTCATGAATTTCGAGATATATTTGCATGTTTATATGAGGAGATGTCAGGCATTGACTCTAGTATTGTTGAACACGAAATCAAAATGTATTTTGATGTCAAATTGGTACAACAGTGGCTTCGACATGTTCATCCAAAGAAAGCTACTGCCATTAAAGCAAAAGTTGAAAATAGTTTGCATGCTGGTTTCATTTACCCTATACCTCTTACTAATTGGGTTTCCAACATTGTTCCTGTCATGAAGAAACAAGGGACAATTCGAGTGTGTGTTGATTATGGGGATGTAAATCAGGCATGTCCAAAGGACAATTATCCTACTCCTTTTATCGACCAGATTATTGATGAATGTGCCAGATGCAAAATATTCTCATTTATGGATGGTTTTTCCAACTACAACCAAATCGATATCCACCCACAGGACCAATCAAAAACTGCTTTTATTTTTCCATGGGGCACATTCGCATATAGGAAACTCCCATTCTGTTTGAAGAATGTGGGGGCTACATTTCAGAGGGCAATGAACTATGCCTTCCATGACATCAAGAACATTGTTCAACCTTACCTTGACGATTTACCTACTCATTCACGAAAGCAGACTGATCACCCGCAACATTTGAGAGGAATATTTTTACAGTGCCGACACTACAAGATACGACTCAATCTGCACAAATGTGTGTTTTTTGTTGGTTCTATTTGATTGCTTGGATTTGTAGTGTCTAAATATGGAATTCAACTTGATCCATTAAAGGTTCAGGTAATTCTTGATTTTCCTCCACCTTCAAATCTTTTACAGTTACAGAGACTCCAAGGGAAGGCTAACTTTCTGAGAAGGTTCATTCCTAATTACGTTGAGATGGCTAAGGGTTTTACACGTCTTTTGAAAAAGGTGATACCCTTCCATTGGGATCAGGTTGCGCAAGATTCCTTTGATGCTCTTAAAGATACCTTGGTTAGAGCATCACTAATGTATTCTCCAAATTATCAAAACGACTATTACATGTATCTCACCACTACAGATACAACCATTGGCATGGTTTTAGTCCAAGAGGAAAATGGGATTGAACATCTAATTTATTATTTGAGTCGCAATCTCAATGATATAGAAAGTAAGTACTCTTATGTCAAGAAAATAGTTTTGGCAACTGTGAAAGCTGTTAAGAGATTTCGCCATTACATCCTGCTCCGGAAGACCACTATCATTTCGAATTGCAACTCTATGAAATACATTTTGTCACGTCAATTGCTGGGGGGAAATACTAAAAATGGATAGTTTTTTTGAAGGAGTTTGATCTAGAATTCATCATATCCAAATCAAAGAAATCTCTCATTTTCGCCGAGCTACTTTGTGACCTTCCCTCAACCTCCCTTGATTCAACATCTGAACCATCGATTTTGGATGAGTCTCTATTTCTCATATCATCATCTGACCCATGGTATGGAGATATACTGATCTATCTCCAAACCCAAAATTTCCAACCTACTACCTCTCATTCGTAATAGCAACATATTCGATACCAAGCCAAATATTTTCCTGATCATTGGTGACACTTTTTACTGTCGTGGTATCGATACAATTTTACTGAGGTGTCTCACGCATGAGGAAGTCAAGAAAGCATTGAATGATTTCCATTCAGGTGCTTGTGTTAGACACTTATTTGGATTTGCTACCGCATAGAGAATTCTCTATGCCGGATACCTCCGACCAAATATATTCAAAGATTGTAGTATTGTTGTTAGAAACTATCATGCATGCCAGATTTATGATCGAAAAACTAGATTACCACATGCACCATTGCATCCAATCATTGTTGTTGGATCATTCATCAAATGGGGCATTGACTTCATGACATGTAACCCCACCTCGGTCAGGGGGCATGGGTATATTATAGTCGCCATTGAATATTTTACCAAATGGGCTGAGGCGATGCCAACATTAAACAACAGTGGCGAAATGGATGCTCTTTTCTTTTTTAACCATGTGGTTTCCCGGTTTGGTGTACCACAAGCCATAGTTATAGATCATGGGTAGCATTTTCCCAATCACATGATGGCTAAGTTGACTGCTAAGTTACGACTATCACATGATAGTTCTACCCCTTATTACCCACAAGCGAATGGAAAAGTTGAGTCCATCAACAAATTCTTGAAGCAGATGTTGCAAAGAATGATAGGGGTTCATAAACGAAACTGTAATTTAATCCTATACTCTACGTTGTGGGCATATCAAACATCGGTGAGAAATGCAACTGGATTCACACCCTTTCAGTTGGTGTACAGTTTAGAAGCAGTCTTACCGATACAATTTGAAATTTCATCTCTCAAACTCGTGATTGACCTGTTACCTGACACTTCTGACGAAGAAGCGTGTTTCTTGGAATTAATCCATGTGGATGAAACCACTCGTGATGCTGCATTGGCTAACAAAGTGCATAAGAAACGAATCAAGGTGCAATATGATAGAAATGTCAAGCCTTGTATCTTCTCAGAAGGAGACATGGTCTTGCTTTACGATTAGGAAGCTGATAAACTTGGGGCAAGGAAATTTGAACCAATGTGGATGGGTCCTTATATTGTCAAGCGTGTTTTGGCAAAAGGTGCCTACAAGTTAGTAGACTATGATGGGATTCCATTATCGTGGCCCCGAAACGGGCTGTACCTGAAACGTTTCTATGCTTGATTAAGTGTAGTAAAACTCATTGTATATATTCTTTCATTGCATGTGTGTGTATCAATGTGTGCCTTTTAGAGTTTTTTTATCTGGTTAGTAACTGGATTTGCATTTGTTGTAGATGTCAGACTCTTCGAAACCATTTGTTGGTTATGCCAATGGTGCTAGTCGTAGTACGTAGAATCTATCTTCTGTAGCATGGGCCATTTTCACTCCAAGTGGTGAAATAGTGAGTTTTCAAGGGATTGGTATCAGTCGATCAACGAACAACATCGTTGAGTATAGCACATTGATCGAACTTCTCTTTGATGCCATTTCACTTGGCATTCGCCGAATCATCATTAGGCTGTACTCACAACTCGTTGTACTACAACTAACAAACATTTATATTGTCTGAAACCCAACAATTCTTTGTATGTTCCTTAGAGTTTGTAATTTGGAAAGGTATTTTGAATACATTCAATATAAACATATTTCCAAAAACTTTAACACATTAACTAATTCTCTAGTGAATTATGTGTTATATAGACATTTGGACACATGTAAAAGTAATATTTTCAATTCACATCATCAGTTGAATAGGATTGCACATAACCATAGAAAACTCTGAAAGTAAAATAGATAGGTGTTTTAAAACTTTTTACAAAATTTGTGTCTAGTACACATTTGGTCATCTAACCCAAAAACTCAAAATGTATGCAAAAAACATCCTAAGCAGATCTAGTGGTGCTCATGATAGTAGGCCATAGCTTGTGATATCATGTGCAAAAGCCTCATCCAGTGGCTAGGAACACCAATAGTGTGGCGTTGCAGCCTCATAGGTAACTCCTCAATCCAGACATCTAGAATACCAAGGGTTAATCCCTCTATGTGATCCTGCAACTCTGCCAAGGTCTCGACCAAATCTGAGTCCTGGAGAACTGCTCTCCCAATGTTTCTCTGCGTTGGCCCACCTGCACCCTATTGGTGCCCCACAGGTCGAACAATACCCACATCTGCATGCATGAGAATGATTTCAGTTTAGTCTTGGAAATATTAAAAACACAAAAACATGTAGAAACTTGAAAAATCAAAAAAAACTTTGGTCAAACAATTTACCTATAGCACCCCATTGTGCTCCAACTGGTAGAATCAAATTTAGATCTCCACAAAAATCCATCCCTAAGTAAGGATGCTCCTCGATGACGAGATGTTGTCGATCGAGCCAACTGAAGAATGTAGTGGAAAAAATGATTGTTCACTGACCCGAATGTCGAGCCATCAATTCGACCCACCTTTGCATATGTGGATCTCTAGGACTAGCTACACCCAGTGATGCATGCTATGGTTGCATCAATGGGATTCTCTCTAAGGTAAAAGCAATTAAGATCGAACCATAGAAAAAATTATTTGCCTTACCACTTTTTACCTTGGTCAGTTGTTCTTTCAGTGAAGAAAGCACGACCTCGCACCAATTGAATACCTTTTGCTCTAGACACTCAAGTGCATATTGCATATATGATTTTTTCACCAAATGTAGTGTCACACTGCTAGCCAATTTTTTGATTGTCAAGAGGATCATTCTCAAAGGAAAATCACCTACATCCCTGATGTTTATTTTCCCATCCTTGCTAGGTTGTGTACCTGGCCGACAAAACTGTCGAATGTAATCTCTCATTGATTCACCTCCACGGGGAAATCCAAAAAGTGAGATGGGGGCACCTCGCCTCGACAGTCTGGTAAGAAAGTAAATATCATCAATGGTAATAGGGACCATCTTGTCCCTTATGTGAAATGTTTGATCTATCAGATCCCATGCATGAACAAGGAATTGCAATAGTTCTATTTGTTGCCTCATTCCGGACAACTTGAAGTATTTGAGTAACCCACAGTTTTTTAGGGCCTCAACTATACTCGGATTGTTTAGGGAAACAATGTCTTGTTCTTCATGCTCTCTTTCTCACCATGTAATCGACATTCTGATTCGATGAAAGCCTGAAAAACAATCATAAGCTTAGTTAGGATCCTTTCCATGCAAAATATAGGTCAAATTTTGGAGCAAATAGCTAAATCAAACTTGGGAAACTCACCCAGCACAGCCCAGGTACAGAGATAGTGCATTGCAGAGTAGGTAGCCTTCTATCTGGGTGCTCTTCAACTCAGTTTTTAATGTGAAATCCTGCGTTGATTGCAGGGTGAGAAAATGAAACCCCAAAGGCCTCAAAAGACCCTAAAACTTGCATGAAGTGACAAAAGAATGACATGAAAGGAAAGAGGAGGGGTAGATATCCTACCTAATCCAGACAACACGAGAAATGGTCCACAGAATCTCTTGCAATCAGCTGATGAAGTTCGAGGTAAAAAACTAGTCCAGAGGACAAAATCGAATGGTAAGTTGCAAATGGTAAAATCTCATGGTAAAACTTGTTTTATGTTTATTTCATGTTCACTAATCGAGTAAAGATTAGTATTTTCCTATTTTTGCCTATGAAATAGGTATTTTTAATCCATTTGGTGGTGTTTTGAGCAGGTTTTACAGCTGACTTACAGAATTCGACGTGCTCAATTTTAAATTGTACCTTTGACCGCGGAGCATACTTTTATCTCTTTTTCGAGCTCTTTTAAAAATGAAAAAGGAACCCCCTTGGAGTCCTCTTTAAGCTCTTTTCAGACTCTCTAAACATGAAAATATTGTTGAGCGCCTATCCTTTTTATCTCGTTAACGAATTGAAAATGACATCTCTCTCGTATTGTTTTACATTTTTTTGGGCTTGAGAGATTAATCTACGAAAAATAACTTGTAGAGTTTTCTTGTTGTCCTTTTCAAACTATATAAACATGAAAAGGACCGAGTTATCTTTGTCATTAAACTCGTTAAAACATCAAATAGCGACAAACTTATCCATTTAGATAAGACCGAGTTTCACCTTCGCTAGACTCATTAAAACATCATATAGCGATGGATTCACCCGAAGGGTGGAATTATACAACAAGCATATGTTATCCTCCACAAGCTTGGTATAAAAATAAAGAGGTACTAGTTAGCAATGATTGGGGAAAATGGGAAAAAGGGGAAAACCACTTTATGGTAGCAGGTATCTCTTGAACATGACACTCTCACTCCATCACCGTGACTACTTGGGTTGGGTTATCAGCTTGATAGTTATCATACCATTGATCTATCATACCATCTGTTATCACTTAGAATTGTAAACATGTGTATATAATCCTTTGCCCAAAGTCTAATGTCTAAAATTGATGTCAAATTGTTTTTAGTCTATGTTTCTTTCCTAGGGTTGAAGTTTTAAGGATGTTTGATGTAAAGTGTATTCTAATCCTATCAGTCATCCTCCACCATCATGATTCCATAAGACATGTCTTGTCTAATCCATGTAACCGACCCTTTCCGCAATTTCGCAGCGCAGTCTCTCATTGGTCAGTTTCGCTGCATAATCATTGTTTAGCCATTTTGCAGCGTCATCATCAAGCCGTTTTGCAGTGCATTATGACAATTCAAAATTAAACGCGCTGCGAAATCGCAGATTCGTGCGTTTTGCAGCGAATATTTCCAAAAAGGTCAAGTCCGTTAATGAGTCACCATTCCCATCCTCTCATGTCAGTTTTTCGTACCTCCCAAACGCTCATTAACCGTCACTCCACTAATAGATTTGCAGACATGCGCACCAGTATCAATCCAAATGAGTTTTACTATCATAGATCTTTATGATGTTTGTGAATGTGCATAAGTGACCAGTCCTTGTGATGATTAAATGTGAGTTTACAAGTGAAGCTTTTCTCAAGAGAGCCTGTTTCAAGCGAGGCTGAGCCAAAAGGAAGAAAGGATCGAATTACTGTTCCAGTTGAAGTTTTTGTTCACTGT
>APFE031487042.1:0-12701 GCA_000404065.3 Pinus taeda
AAAACAATTGAGTAAAAATATTGCCAATTAAATAAATTGCTTGCCTAAACCCTATGAAAAATCCCACAACCTTTGACAAAACCCCCCGGAGCATAATTCAAATCCACAAGAACTGAATTATGGTTGCCCTTGTCGCCATGGACGTTAGACCTATTACTATTCCACACCTAGACCTGGACCACCTTCCCCTGGCTGATAGGGATTTCCAAATCAAAGACACAACTGCAATAGAGCTTCTACTTAAAATTCATTTCTTAGGCAAAGATAGATACTTGAACCATACAGATGATATTGGCCTCTAGGATTCCAACTTACCCAGATACTAGCTCCCCCAAGTTCATATCTTTCCAGAAATTATTCATATGTGGTATGCATGCTATGTCCCTAGCCATAGAGCCATAATGTCTCATGAACAAAAGGTTCTATTCACTATCACAACCAAGTCTATTAATGAAATTCTTTAATTCTAACCAAGGCCAAACCTAAACATGCTCTCAATTGGAGACCTGTTGGACCAATATCCCAAGCTAAGCCCATCAAGGTTGGCCCAGTTGTTTGAAACCTTCATTAGAGAGGAAAAACACATCCCTAAGGGTCCGCCGCCATATGTTGCATCTATTTTCTCCAAATGGGGCTAGAACATTGTAACCATGATATCTTATGTTTTGGGTTACTCTACTAGTGAAAATATTGATGAAATTATTCTTACTTTCATGTCCATTTATACCCCAGGAAAGCCTCCTGCAACCATATATGACTTTGCCAACTTCATAGTTGATAGAATGCATGAGAAGTTCACAAGAATGGGCAATGAAAGGGTATTCAAATACTCCTCTGTATTGTACCATCTATTTTTGTATTATCAGTTGGATAAGTTTCTTTTCACTCTCCCGAAGCTTGACGCAAGGGGCTAGCCTAGATCTGTCATTTTTTGGACCCCACTTTTCCATGAGTTTGGATCACCATATACATACTCAAACTTCATAGATTATTTTGTGTATCCAATCATGACTATGCTCACTAGAAATCCTCCTCCTAGGATCAGTCTAGAGATAAAAAGAGTCCTCCAGCTTTCCAAGCAAACCAAAGTAGGTGATTGGTACCTTTACCAAAACCACACAGAAATCAGAATCTATGGTTGCTTGCTTGCACCATATAAATTTCCAAGATACCTCCCTATGAGGTTGTTTGTCTTAGAATATTACAAACAAATCATCAATGCAGATGAAGTTAACTTTGTCAAAGCCAAGAAGAAGGCATATTTCAAAATCAAAGACCAATTGGGTCCCTTCATATGCAATTCCAGGGAGTGAGGGAAAGAGGCAGACCTGATACTGCAAAGAATGAAATTCCAAAGGAGTTTCATATGGAGATATGACCCTCTAGAATTCATTACCAAGAAAAGGAAAAAGGTCAAGCTAGGACCTTTCATCCACCACCCCATAGTAGAAATAGAGGCATATGCCAATCAAACAGAATGGGTAGCAAATACTTTAGTAGATAGAGACAGCACAAGGGTAGATGTAGAAAATTCTCTAACTGATTTGGAAAAGCAGCTTGATGAGAGCACTTTCCTACAGATACCAAAAGATCAAGAAAGATCCATGAGCACCCCTTCAGTAATGCAGACTCCTCAAAATGAGGAGAAAAATCCAAAAAGAAATAGAGAGGGAGCTTCCACTTCAGGAATGGACACCTCTAATTTGCAACAGGAAACAAATCACAGCAAGAGGCAAAGGCTCAATCTAGCCTTTGAACAGGAATACACAGAAGGATCAGCACAGGTTACTAAAATAAAGGTAGACAGAAGTAGGCCCACAACTCCGTCTGAAGACATACAAGAGCCTTCCACATCACAAACTCAGATGTTGGAAAGGCAGCTTAGTGTGGAAGTGTCTTCCTTCAATAGGCCTGCTGACAAAGACCAGGACATAAAAGACAGGTACAAGGGAATAAAAATGAGGAATGAGAGGCTTAAGGCCCAAACATATGCTCAATACCTAAATCTCACTCCCACAAATCAAACAAGGCTAATGTCAGCCATTTACATCAAGGAGGGAAAGCTGCAGGTGTCCTTTATCAAACCTACATCATAATATCCCAAAACATCATTAGATTTGAAGAGGGTTGACTTTGAAGTGTTGGAAGGGATATTCATCCCATAGACCATATAGAACTACATAAATAGGCTGGAGAGATGATATACTCCACCCTCACAGGTAAAGCCATAGCTGCCCACCAGCTACAAAACTCATTAAACAACATCTCAGCGCAGTTTCAGTTAGAGAAGGCTTCTTCACAGGCCAAGGGTACGAGGATCAAGTCTTTGGAAGACTTGGTTATTGAGATGGGACATGATCCCAAGGATATAAAAGCTACTGAGCACTTGATAAAGAATAAGAACAATGATGTTGCTACACTGAAGAAGCAATTGAAGATACCTCAGCTGTAACATCCTCAAACACTTGAAATCATAGAAAAACAAACCAAACATGAAGAGTTGATGGACTTGGTCCTAAAACTCAATGATCAACTTAAGGAAACTGAGAAAGAATTGCATAATTTAATCCAATTAAAGCAGACTAACATTGCATCAACTTCTACAACTGTCATCCCTACATATATACAGCAGTCCCTTCTACACTGGCAGCTTCACTTGCACCAACAGCTCCACCTACCACAGCATTTCCAGTTACAACAGAGTCTACAACAGCATCAGGTACATCAGGAGAAAAAGTAGCAAAATTATTTAAAGCCATGGAAGAGATGTCAATTTAGGCTACAAAAATGAAAAGACTAAAGGAAAAGGTAGTGATTTTAGAGACTAACTATAAACTTGCACAAATTATGCAAAAAGAAGAGGCACAGAAAGCCAACAGGATGAGTGAAAAGGTCAAAGCCTTGGAAAAGGACCTAACATTGGAGAAACCCCTTGGACAAGCCAAGGAACTATTATGGGCCAATATCATTGACTCCATTAAGGATATTTTTCCATCTATTTAGGTTATTTTTGAGCAACAGAATTGATAAAGGTAGCTACAGTAGCTATTCAGAAATTCAAGGAGGAATTGGATGAAATGCCAGAGGATGCCAATAAACTCATCCACTTCCTTAACAGAAAAAACAGATATGAGCTTCAGGAGCTCAATATAGAAGACGAGACTGAAACCATCTTGGAAATAAGGAAGGTCCTTTCCAAGAGAAACCTAATGCTAAACTTAGAAGAAAAGTGCCACAACATGCAGGTGGCCATTAATAGATTCATGGCCAAATTCCAAATTTTGAGGGAAAAAGGATTTCCCAATCCATTGTGTTATCCGGGAATAATTTCCACTCAGATGCTGCTATTCCCACTAAGATGCGTGGCTATCTTAGAAACAAACAATCAAAGTCTACTATTGTTTTCTTTTATAAAAATAGACAAGAGGAGAACCAAGAAGACCAACCTGAGTCTTGCGCTTGATTTCCTCTCCTTCTTGATAGAGCTTCGCGGCTTCTTCTTTGTCTTCCCAGCTTCAAAAGAACCTGTGGAATCACAGCAGCATACTACTATAGAAGAAACAAGGGTCTAAATTCATAAATAATACAGGATTAGATGTGTATTAACCATATAAATGCATAAACAAACAAGTACACAAGAATATGGAAGGAAACAAGAATAGCTTTATTAAGATGAAAAGTAGCAAGAGGATCACAACCATATGCTCTGACCCAGCATCATCCTCCAGCTAAGAAGCCCTTCTTCACCTCAAGCAAATCTTAGATCACCTAACACTATGAATATACACCAGAAAACCAACAGCACTTCTCTATAAGATACAAAATTCTAGCCCCTAGATCTCTGTGATGAGGGATCCATATATAGATGATTACAGAGAGGTGAGTCATCTTATGGGATCTTGATTAGTGTCTTCTCTCTGATAGTTCCTGCTTCCACTTGGAGAATGATGATCTCTTACTCATCCCTGGTCGAAAATAGAGAGGCAAGTGTCAGACGAGAAGCTTCTGGAAGATTCCATGATCTTCCACCTTGCATTTTTGTCCCTGCCATTTTTCCATTCCCAACCATCGCACCCTACAAAGGAGAAAATCAGTATGCATCGCACCTTGTACACTGGGCAAGTGATATGCATCGCACCCTATGCATTGAGCTTTCAGTATGGTCCAGTTTTGACCATTTATGAGCGGTTTTCAGTGGAGAACTTCTGGGAGATGATGTAATCAGTTGACCTTGTTCCTTTAGGCAGTGAAGCAACACTTTCAGGGACTTAGGAGCCCTTAGTTTATGGACATTTATGATTGGGGTTGAAGTGCCAAAAAATGTCTATAACACATTGGTCATCAATGACAAACTTATGACACAGTTGGGCTATGATAATAGATTAAAGCATTTGGCTAAAGAACAAGCTAGCACTTCATCTATAAAATCACTGCCAACAGGGAAAGTTTTGTATAACACCTTCGAGAACTTGTTTTTTCTCTAGCATGAGATTAAGCACTTGTTCATCACTAAGCCCAATTTTTCCAAGTATACCAAAGATGATGAGATATATAGGCAGATGATGAATGTGAAATTACCTTATGCAAAATGGAGGGAGACACTGATTGATTTACTGTAAGAAATTTACATCAAAAAGTTACTGCACTATAAAAATAGAACAGCCAGGTAAACAGATGAAAACAGGATAGCATGGTCAAAGAGTATCAGGGTCAAAGAGTATCAAGTGAAAGATAAAGTTGAAGAAGATTCCACCATGAAAGACCACAACTGAAAGCCATCACAAAGGGCTACAAATTAAACCATAAAAGATAGTAGTACCACATAAAAAGGGACAACATGAAACAGTTCAATAGTTTTCTCTATCTTCTTGCAAGAAGATATTTGTATTTCGTAGATTAAATCTCAAGTTAGTTTGATATATTTTGTAATATTTTTTTAAATAAATACTTCACAATTCGAAGTATGTAGGGTGGATTCTTAGACATTTATATATACTTTCTTGATCAAAAGATTGTAGGCTATTGTATCATTGTTTGGACCAGCAAGCTGGATTAATGAATAAAGACAAGACATTTCACAGGATTCATGTGTAGAGCGAAGTACAGACAAGTATTTTCTCTTGTGTTGTTATCTTTCTTTAAAAGTTTTTCCACAATCTTTGATGTATTTGAAATATGAATCCTATAATATGGAATGATATCTCAGAATTTGCTTCATTCCACTTTGTTTTAACTATTATGCATTTTAATGTTTTTCGCTAATTATCTAAGTTAAGTAATTCTTGATTGCTCCTTAGTTTAGGTAGTCTCCCTGTAATCTATAGTAAAGGATTTTTAATTGCCCTTTACTCATGATTATCCTATGTTCCTCATTTTAATTCTAGTCTGAGAATTCTTAAATGCTCTCTCACCCTGGTTAAGATCATTTCACCCATCCGGCCCAAAGTCCTGCACTTTACTCTGCTAGCTTACCCTTTGAACACTCCCTTTAATGAGCTAATTCCGGTTATGTTTCCCTTCTTTGACTCCATAGCCCAATAGTCCAGAGACATCATTCTATCCATCTGTTTTAAGGATTCCACATCCAACCTTCAATACAAATCAAAACCCCCTGAACTTTAAGAACTAGCCTAAAATCCCAGCAAACAAAGCTAAATCATATAGAGAGAGCCCTCTCTGAGTCATAGGTTGGCTAGAGCCTACACTTAAAATATTGGTTTGTAGTTACCTCGGTATTTTCCTTATTCTAATAACTTCTAGGGAAAAATTTTGAGTGATAACATATTCCATAAGGAGAAAGAAACAATATCATAAGGGAGGCGCACACTTTATTGATTATTGGACACTTTGGTGTAGGCAAGACAGTAGCGAATCTTCAAAGGTATTGTTATTGGACATGCATGTTGGATAATGTTTCTCATTTCATAAGAGGATGTTCTTTATGTGCTATAAGTAAGCGTAGCAATAGGAAACTTGGTTTATACACTTTACTTCCAATACCTTCACATCTATGGGAGAGTATCTCAATGGATTTTGTAGGAGGTCTTCTATTGTCAAGGAAAGGTCATGATTACTTGTATTTAGTTGTAGATAGGTTAAGCAATATGTGCATGCTAACACCATGTAAAAAGAAAATTACATCTGAACAAATAGCTCATCTTTTCTTCCAAAACATTTGGGTTAATTTTGGTCTTCCTACTTCTATTGTAAGTGATCGAGATTCTCAATTTGTTGGGAATTTTTGGTCAAATTTATGGGAAATGATGGACACAAATTTAAAGAAGAGTAAACCTTTCATCCACAAATAGATGGACAAACCGAGATGGTCAATAGAACAATTATTTATCTTCTTGGAGGATATTGCAACAAACATCCCAAGTTGTGGGATGAACAGTTGCATTACATACAACATGCATACAACAGTGCAAAGCATTCTTCCACAAACACATCGCCATTTGAGGCATGTTATGGGTACTTGCCAAGATCACCATTGGACTTCATCTTTATGAAAGATGTCACCATCAATGGTCAAAGTGACATCGATAAGGCAAGGAGGTTCATAGAGAAAATTCAATTGATACATCATACAGTGCAAGAACAGCTTGAGAAAAGTCAAAGCAGCTATAAGGCAAGGCATGAAAAACATCGGGTTGATCACAAATTTCAAGTTGGCGATGAATTTTGGTTACATATTAGCAAAGACAGGCTTCAAGGGGAAGGTAAAAAGCTTAAGCCAATCCATTATGGTCCTTTTAAAATTTTGGAAAAGATTGGTACAATGCATTTAAGCTTGATTTGCCTCCTTATATGCAATATACTCTATTGTTAATTTTGATAATTTGAGATTGTTTGAGCCTCCTTTGATTCAAGATCAAGGAGAGCATGTTCAGCTACCATCAATAGATGATTTCTCACCATAATATACACATGTGCTTCAGCAAGATCTCATACTTGACAAAAGAACCAAGACTTCAGAGGGGATGTCAAATACCTTAGAGTGGGACTCAAGGGACAAAAGCCTTCTCAAGCCAAATGGTTGTAGACTGAGAAGGTGAGGGAGTTGTACCCTCACCTGCTAAACAATTGATAGTATCTTTTGGGGTCCAAAAAGCTTCTAGTGGGGAGGAATGATCACATGCTTAGTATTTAGCTCAAAAATAAAAGTTCTTAGAATGGCTCGAAACCTAAACAAATGCGTCTGTCTTGGAAAAACAATCCTAACGCAACTCATTTCATCGTAAACCAAGTTCATATGATAAATTTATTTTTTTCTGATCGCTTTGCTGAACAGGGGAAATTTGCAAAAAAAATGCCTAGTTATTGCATAGTCAGTAGTATGTACTGCTGACGTGGCAAGTGACTAGGCATGACCAATGTTGGTCAATGGTGAATCGGGGATGGAAAAGTGGCATCATTTGGTTGGATTATATAGTTGTGCCTTGGCGTGTTTCTATTGGCTTTATTTTGGAGATATATACATTAGAGAAAAAATTTGGTTGGTGGTCTGTTATAGAAATATTTGCGCACTTCAACCCCAATCATATATGTCCATAAACCAAGGGCTTCTGAGTCCCTACAAGTGTTGTTTGATACCCTAAAGGAACAAGGTCAGCTGATTACATCATCTCCCAGAAGTTCTCCATTGAAAACTGCTCAGAAATGGTCAAAACTGGACCATACAGACTGCTCGGTGCTAAGGATGTGATGCATCTCACCTGCCACATGCAAAAGTGTGATGCATACTAAAAAGCCCTTTTGTAGGGTGCAATGCACGAGAGTAGACAAATGGCAGAGACAATTTGCAAGGTGGATGATCATGGAATCTTCCAGAAACTTCTCTTGTGACACTTGCCTATCTGAATTCGCCCAGGGATGAGTAAGAGATCATGAATCTCCAAGTGGAACCAAGAACTATCAGAGAGAGGACACTAATCAAAATCCCAGAAGCTGACTCACCCCCCTGCAAACATGTATATATGGATCCCTCATCCCAAAGTTCCAAAGGCTAGAATTTTGTATCTTGTAAGGAAGTGTTGTTGGTTTCTTGGTGGAAGATCATAGTATTGGGTGATTTAAGATTTTCATGAGGTGAAGAAGGGCTTTCATGCTGGGAGGATGACGCTGGGTCAGACCAATGGGTTGTAATCCTCTCTTCCACTCTTTCTATAAATAAAGCTATTTAAGTTTCCCTCAACATTCTTGTATGTTTGATGATATATGCATTTGTGTGGTCAATATATATCTAGTCCTATATTGTTTATGATTGTAGATCTCTGTACTTTGAAGGTATTATGCTGCTTTGACTTTACAGGTGCTCTTCGAAACGGGGTAAGCAAGGAAGGAGTGGCAAAGATCTATCAAAGGGGAGAAGAAACAAGCAAGGAGCCAAGCGAAAGACTGAGGTTAGTACTCTCTGCTTCTCTCCCATCTACTTCTCATAAAGGAAAATGAAAGTAACTTTAGTTTGTTTGCTTCTAAGATAGCTACCTATCTTAGTGGGACTAGCAGCTCTGAATGAACAATAGATTTCCTGATAACAAAATGGTGACTCCACTGGGGAGCAAATAGCTTGTTTGCTTGTCTAGATTTGTTTGTTTTATAAACTACAGACGGAGCCTGAAGTTAAGCCAACTAGCCTTCGAACTGCATTTGCTATGCAAGTGCAAAGTAGATCAAAGTTGCTTCAATCCATCTCCGGGTTTTTTTTATAAACTGAACAATTGATTTGCAAATATCCTAATTGCCTTGGTGGTGGCTCAAGTAACCTCATTAGATCAACCCCTGTGATTTATATTTACTGACTATCATTGGATCTGTCTAAATCCCTGAACTAAGCTGCAAATTGTGACCAAAAACCAAGTTGAAATCTCGTCCCTAGACCATCACACCTTCTCCTCTTGGTAATCTGGATGCATCATAGGTGAGATGCATCCCTATTTCCCTGTGTTACAGGTGCGATGATCAGATAAGACTGTTTCTGCCTCCAGATTTTGGTTTTTTCTTCACTCTCTTCAGCTTTATTCAGGAGTTTTGCTATCTGTGATCAGTATACCACTGTGGAAACTCCCTTCCTTTACATTATTCAACCTCCATTATACATAGAATTGTAAATGTTTCTATGTATTTTTTTCCATTTACAGTTCTCCTTTACAAAGAATTAGGTTAATCGAACTGTCGTCTTTTGATTTGGAAGTGTCGCAAGTGTCATTTTCAGTCAAAGAAAAGAATACTACTCTTCTTGATGGTTGATTACACTATTACTCTTGTATTTTATTTGAATTAATAGTATTTCAAGTGTCGAAAGTAGTTTTCATTTCAAAATTGCAAAGTGTTGTCATTGTCTTCCTTTTGTCTTTTGAAGAGAAAATTGTTAGTATTGTCGCTTTGAAAAGATAATTCAAATTTGTACTTAGCGTTATTTTGTTCATTCACACATTAAGAAATCGGAAAACAAATACATGCATGTGCATTTGCATTTACACTACTTGTTGATTTTGATTTAGGATAGTGCATCTAGTGTGTGCTCTCTGCTCTATGTTGAAAGAATCTCGCTTCTCTTTCCTTAGTAGCTAGGATTTCATTGCAAAATAAAATAAAACGATTGTTTAACACTTAGATTTCACTTTAGGAATTGTTATCTACATCACGCGGTAACCTTAAAGCAAAACGTCTAAGAAAGATCACTATAAAATAAATTCAATGAACAAAAAACGCTGGAACCTAACACACAACATTTAGAAGTTAGGCAGAAACGTATTATGAGCATCTGTAAAGCTGGTAACTATCACTTTCACAAGAAGGTGGGTGATCCTCCTCTTTGAGACGACAAGTTCAATACGACTTGTGCTCCACGACCGTCGAGTATATATTGGGAAACACAATAGGCTATATCCTTTACCTTAGGAAGTTGGGTCTAACGCCTATCTCGCAATGCACTAAACACAACATCGGGAAATTGACTGTCATATCGTAAAGTATTCGCCAGTTCTTTGATGGTTTGGTAACCCCTCATCTAGATATCCAAAGTAGCTCTTTCATTCCTTTTCATAACCCTTAAAGGAAAAGGTCCTCTGAGCATTGTCACTCAAGCTCATTAAAAATCGAAGGCAACTAGAGTCATCTTAGCTTTTTCTCGACTCTTAAAAATTGAAAAATCAAGTTGTGTCAAAGCGTCATAAAATTTATTTTAATCGGAATAACGTCATTGTTCCCTCGTTGGTCTTAGGTTGAGAAACTAGAGTCCACCAACCAAGGATTTCCCCTCGGGAGAAATCCTAGTCCTTTCTTCTCTTGGGGAGATGTTGGTGCACCTCATATGGCCACATTGTCCCTTCCACGACTGACAATTGGCTTGCCAGTATGGCTCTTCTCGACCTTTGTTGTTCAAAGCACCATGGTTCCTGAGCAATCGAATCAACAACAAGATGATACTAGAGTTACCCCCCAACCTTCTCCTTCGTTTGTTTCTCCCTCCCCTCCTTCCTCTTCACTTGGTGAAGCTGGTAAAGCTAAAAACCAAATAACTGAGAAGAAGAAGAAAGGGAAGGAGAAGGAGAAGAAGAAGAAGGAGCCAAAGGAAAAAGGGGCAACCATGCATCATCTGGCGAAAATCCACACACTGCACCGCCCAAACCTAAATCTCCATGTTTCATTTGCAAAGGATACCACTATCATCGAGATTGTCCTTACATCCCTCGGATCTTAAGGGACTGGTCTCCTCGTTTGCACAATCTGGTGTCATCAACCTCTAACGATCATGTTGAGAGTACACCGTCAACTAGTGAAAATGAAGTCTTTGGGTAGAAAGGAAAATATAAATTTCCTTGTAGACTGTGTGAAGGTGATCATGCCATCCACTGTTGTCCCTTCCTGGATGAAGTTAAAAGAGTCTTGGATAACCATCCTGCTTCACCGCTACGGCTTCCTCCTGGATACAAGAAACTCTTTTTGAGTCCATCGCTAGTTGAAATCTGACTGACACACCTTTGTGGTCGGTCGAAGCATCTATCACTGAAGATAAGCCCTCTGAGTCCACCGCGGACCAAAGTCAGCGTGTCGAGACGGCAGTCAACCCAGTATTGTCTTCAGAAGGTCCATCTTCAGATGATACAGTCACTGAAGGGAATGAGAATGACATCGTTCAAATTCTTTTCATAAACACAGACTCTAATGAACATGGGGGCAATCTACCCGTTCCTTTACCGCAAGAAGGAAGTTCGTTAGAGTCGTATCCGACCGTTTATTTGGTCCCACCTCCGGGCAACCTAGTCATTTCCTTCAACTGGAATCTACTAGGCAGACCCTGTCTACAGCCTAATGTACCATTCTGAATCATTGTATAAGCTTACAGAATGGTCATGGTCGGTATTATCATAGATGAAAGGGCTTCTGTGATTATCCTTTCGTCAACTACTTGGAAAGCGTTTGGTTCGCCATCGCTTCTGCCTAAGATGCGAAATCTGACAAGCTTCGACAAAGGAACCAGTCGACCATTGGGGATCCTTCCGAATTTGCCTATAACTTTGAGAAGGAAAACCATTTATCTGAACGTAATGGTAGTCCAAGGACCTTTAGATTATAATCTACTCCTTGGATGTGACTATATTTATAGCATGGAGCCATTATCTCCTCACTCTTTAGAGTAATGTGTTTTCTACATGAAGGCAGAGTGGTCCAACTCGTAGACCAGCTTTCATTCCCCGGCTCACACATAGCTAATAATCAAATGCCATCCCTAACTGGTCTTTTCACACAAGGAATGTCTCATCAATCTCTAGTCCGTCCACCTGATGAGCGCGAGTAATTTGGTGATTGTGACTGAAACCCAGGGGGCATGCACCCTGGTCTGCTTTGGCAGAAGAACCCCAGGTATAAGGTGGGTTTCTACATAGGGATATGACTAGTCTGACGCACTTGTCCGTTTAGGAAAATGGGATTAGACTAGAATAAGATACCTTCGTCAAAAGGTATGTCTTTCCTGACAGAGGAAGTGCTTTGTCTACAAATTGAAGGGTAACCTGGAAACTCTACTTTGTACGTTAAAAGGTAGGCCTTTCCCGATAGAACAAATGTTTTATCTGCAAATTGAAGGGTAACCTAGAAACTCTACTTCATTATGCCTGGGGGCATGCAAACATTTTCGCATGGAAAGTGAAAAGTGACCATTTATGTTCTTAGTTTGTAGGTTATTAACCCTTTAAACTCATAGGATTGGTTGTTCCTAGCTTACATAAAGAAAGGATTCAGAGCAAAGTTTCGAATGGTGCAAGCTCCCTAAAAATTGAACCTATCAATGAGACATCCTTATTATACGACTGGCACAAGTAGTTTTATGCAAAGTTCAAGCTCGTTAAAAATTAAACCTAAGCAATGAGCATATGTTCCCCCAGAGTTTAAGCTCATTAAAAAATTAACCAATCTCAGGTAAATAACCATTGTGAATGCATTATCATCAACTTTCTTGGTCGTGTTCTTACCATCACCTCCACTCTGTTTTAGCCGATCATACGCCTCCATTTGATTGTTTACCCTTTTGAGGAATAGTTGCGATGAGTGATTCTGTTAGCCATCCTCTTAACACTACCATGATTGGAAAATTCCAAACCTTACCTGGAACCAGCTGCTACCCGAAAATATCACTCATTCCTCAAAAAACGAGTCTCCTTTAAGCTCTTTCATCTGACTCGTAAAAATCAAAAGAT
>APFE031487042.1:16293-59655 GCA_000404065.3 Pinus taeda
TGTGATGCATACTGAAAATCCCTTCTGTAGGGTGTGATGGGTGAGAGTAGACAAATGGCAGAGACAGTTTGCAAGGTGGATGATCATGGAATCTTCTAGAAACTTCTCTTGTGACACTTACCTATCTGAATTCACCCAGGGATGAGTAAGAGATCATGAATCTCCAAGTGGAACCAAGAACTATCAAAGAGAGGACACTAATCAAAATCCCATAAGCTAACTCACCCCCTTGTAAACATGTATATATGGATCCCTCATCCCAGAGATCCAAAGGCTGGAATTTTGTATCTTTTAAGGAAGTGTTGTTGGTTTCTTGGTGGAAGATCATAGTGTTGGGTGATCTAAGCTTTTCATGAGGTGAAGAAGGGCTTTCCTGCTCGGAGGATGATGCTGGGTTAGACCAATGGGTTGTAATCCTCTCTTCTACTCTTTCTATCAGTAAAGCTATTTAATTTTTCCTCCACATTCTTGTATGTTTGATGATATATGCATTTGTGTGGTCAATATATATCTGGTCGTATATTGTTTATGATTGTATATCTCTGTATTTTGAAGGTATTATGTTGCTTTGACTTTACAGGTGCTCTTTGAAACGGGGTAAGCAAGGAAGAAGCGGCAAATATCTTTCAAATGGAAGAAGAAACAAGCAAGGAGCCAAGCGAAAAACTGAGGTTGGTACTCTCTGCTTCTCTCCCATCTACTTCTAAGAAAGGAAAACGAAAGTAAATTTAGTTTGTTTGTTTCTAAGATAGCTACCCGTCTTAGTGGGACTAGCAGCTCTGAATGGACACTAGATTTCCCAATAACAAGGTCGAATCAAACCCGTGACCTCCGACCTACCATCCCCACGCCTTAACCACCTACTCTATTGGGTGGTTCTTACCATGTAACAACTCCGCATATATTTAAGGTTAAGTGATTTGAGGTTGGGAGGTTAGGGGAGGGCCAGCCCACATGCTAGCCCTCCCACCATGTGAACGCAATGTCACAAACCACAAACAGTTACAGTTATGTTCCAGCGGCTATCCACCAAACACCAGACGGTTACCACATCTGAATGCAGGGGTTGTGACATCAAATGGTTATCCGACGGTCAGTTAACCACACCACTATGCAACAGTTTAAGTCTTCGCATGTGAATGTTATCACCATAACCTCAATGGTAAGTACTTTGATTGTTCCACTCCAACAGTTAATGCGACGTTAACATCGTATGTGAACAACCCATTAAACTGCCAAATGTTATGGGTGCAGTTTGCTCTAATTACGAGATTTAATTTAATTAATTTGGGTTTAAAGCATTAAGTGAAGTTTAACAACCAGTTAACTTCGAGTTAACCTGTCGAAGATTTTGGTGGTGCCCCCAAATTCGGGCCTGCCTCCAAATTTAGTGTGCTAATTGGACTCATTCCAAATTTAGCAGAGTTTTTCTAGTAAAAGACTGACAGGGCCATAGAGAAGTCAATTTTTGACCAAATTGAGCTCAGGAAGAGGTGTTATTAGCTAATTTGGACGTTATGAACACATTGGTATAGGTATCAGGATCCATAGAGCTTTGTAAAATCTCATTTTTCCAAATTGAGCTAATACAGAGGCCCAAACCATAGAAGCTGGACCGAGGAGATGTAGCCCAAGAGGGGTGAACTTCTTCATCAAAACATTGTGTTAAAGTGTCTCTTTGATGGTTTGTTATACTTTGAATGTGTGTTGTTTAGTATTTGTGTTTGAAACTATTTTTCTCATGAATGTCATTTTAAAATTAAGGAAATTTACCTGATTGTATGCACAAATAGCTAACAAACCTCAGCACAAGAAGCAATAAGCAAGCATATATTTAAAAATTTGTAATTTTTATTAGCACAACAAAACTAATCATACAAAAATAGATCAATGTGGTGTCCACTTGGTCCCCACATGACACCCACTTGGTTATTCCATTCATCCATCTCATTGGCACTTGGCATTGGTGCATTGGCTGATGCATAGGGGTCATAACATGTCACTACTCATACACTACCAACTCATTCATGGTTGCATGCCCACATCATTAAATACATCAAGCACAAAGGCCAATGAGTGTGGGCCCATTGCTTCCTACATCACCCTAGAACTAAAAATCTTGTAAGAAGCCATGGTCGCGGTAACCAATTTCCTCTGAGGAGCATTCTCATCGAGAATCCATTTTCTGTCGCATTCATTTCTCTGAGGGATTTCTTCTGCGTTCCACCTATTTCAAGAGGATTTCTTTCTAAGAATCCTCTTCATAGAGGACATCTACCCCAACATAATTTCTCCCAAAGATATTTCTTACCAATAACTATCCTCTATTCTACCTACATCATTTCCCTTCAAGGACTAGTTTTCACCGAGAACTAATACCACTGAAAAATCCTCATTGTTGATGTGTTTTCTATCGAGGAGAGTTCTCACAGAGAACTATATTCTTTGTGATACTTGGGGCTTCACTAGAAGGTTCCATGCATATAATATGACAGATCCTCATTGTGTTATTTGACAACTTACATCAAATAGTGCTACCCCTTGCCCCAATGGCATAATGAATCGCCATGGTCATCATATAATGTTATGAGGGATAATGGTTATAAAATTAAGTTTTCTACCTATTCTCGTGTTAGGAACCATTTTTGAAAGAACTCGATGATGGATCAAATATGGTGGTTCTCTAATTGTTTGGAGTTGTGCTAGAACTTGACCATTTCCATTAAGGTGTTATGAGGCAAGTGTTGGTGCTATCCATCCTAAGCTCACAACATTGATACCCTTCCTAGGCTCTCAATGGTTGGAATGCAAGGTGTAGTACAGGGACTTGTCCATTTAGGCTTAATGTGGTTCTTAAGCACTAATGACTCATAGCCTTTTAGAATTATGCGGGAATTTTCCCTTAAATTCTTCATTAAGGTCCATACATCCCTTGCTATCACATGTGCCAATAATTTACCAACACTATGAGAATGTTACAAAATTACTATACAAACACTTTGTGATTTGGATCATTATTTGATATAGATATATTATGATTTTGATCCATTAAATGCCCAACTCGTTAATAGGGCTCAACGCTTAATTAAATTTGCATGATTGTCCCTCTTGTGCTCAGTACCCAACCATACTGTTGCACAATTATGTTAAATATGTACATACAAAAATATGTATGTATGTATGTACGTATGTATGTATGTATGTATTTTTGTGGAACTCCTACAACAAGAATTCAGTGCAAAACTACATCAACAAAAACCCTATAGTGAAGAATGTAACAATGAGAACACAAATCTCATTAGATATATAGAACAATTGAAATTATCATGTCCAATCCAAGAAACATAAAACCAAATCGAAAATGATTATGAGATAATTTCATCAACAACACAAAATACAAGGCTTATTTATACCTATGCTTTGAGAAGTATGGAAATGTAGACCCAAGACCTTAGCATACTTCACGAGAAGACTTGGAAAGGAAATCGTACAAGGTATATAGACCAATATGGCCAAGGAGTAAGGAATCTCCATTATTAATACTTGGAAATGTGAACAGTAATTACTAGAGCTTGTAGTAAATAAAAGGTTATGGCAATGTAAATAATAAAGAGTTCCCATGCCAATCGCTACCAGAACATAACCAATAAAACTATACATTGTTCGGGTACCTATGAAACAATCCCAATCATCATATTAGTCAGTGAACAATACAATTTCACAGTGTCCCTCATACAACATCTATATAATTGATGTATGCAAGAACCAACACTTCTTAACATTATATGACAGTCTCCTTATACAAGAAACAAAGACAATGTAGAAATCATGGGCATAAACATAAGGTTATACTTATCTTTTGCAAGTTCTGGAAACTGAGAGTGGGGCTCTAACTCTCCACCCAACCATAAACAAGTTGTAGCTAAGTCTTTCTTGCAACCATCACCCTTGAGCCAGATTCCAAAGCTTTAAGTGGAGTGCTTCTGATGATTTTACCCAAAAAAATAATTGAAACATGATGCCACTAGGCCAAACTGCCTTCATCCACCAACTACACACTTTTCAACTACATTGTTCAAGCAAATTCACATCCATGCCAACACTTCACATTGTGGAGAACTTTAGCTCACTTTTAGGAGAAGAGAGTCCACTATAAGGAATGTTCTTCAATGGTTAAGCTACTGATGGGTAAAGGAATCAACCTCTAAGTGGTTCATCGATGATTGAAGCACAATATATTTAGCCCCAAGGCAACTCCTAGTGTTTCTTTCATCCCTCACAAGCACCAGAGTGAATCCTTCCAATCTAGCAGGTTCATCAAGCCACTAGCTTCCAATGGTTTCTTCAGTGTTACAGGCAAGCCATGCTCTTTGATTAATTCCCACAATAATCCTCACACTGAGGGTTCCTCATCAAGTGCCCTTCTTCTAGGATTTGAGTTAGCATTAAAGATCACTAGATCTCCCTTTCAACTCTATGTTCTTACACAACAATTCTAAGTGTTGTGTTCTCTATCAATGCTTGTTTCCCCTGCGTGGGAGAGAGAAAAATCATGTATGAATTAATGAATGAATGTTATCATCCCTCCAAAATCCAACTAACTACCCCTCACTTCCCATGATTTTCACAATGGTCCATGTCCTGATAACTTGACCCATGCATATCTTTCATTTTCTCCTTTTCTTTCTTGTGGTGGGAGTTCAAGGAGACCTTGACTTGTCCCTATTTCTTCAATTAAAGTTAATGAACAATTAGGAAATTTAATTATTTTCATTCAACCAGGACTAATATTTAAAAACAACCATTTCTTGAAGTAACCTCCTTCCTAAAGCAATGGAATTTGTGTCCCTCTCTCAACCATTTTAAAATAATTACAATAATTTACAAGAGAGAAATGTTAACCAAGGGATGTCATAGTCCCCTTCCCCTTGAGGGGAACACTGTCCTCGGTGTTTAATATCCATACTCAATAAACATGCTTTAGACAAAGCATTATTGTTTAGGGATATTTATATAAATATCTTTGTATACAATTTACAACACATCTTATGTGCATAGTGGCTTACCAACGACCTGGTAATCATTAATTTATAAATTCAACAATCTTCCAATGGCCCTTTTGAAGTCTTTTGATGCTTTATAGGTGTTCAATCCAACTTGGATTGTCCTCTTTGCTACTTGATTTACAAATACTAGATCTGTTTCCAAACTTGACAAGCATCTAATGGCCTTCTCTCTTCTCGTACACACACTGAATCGGTTGTTGAACCTGACAATCACCAATGCCTTCTCTTCTCTTTGACCGTGTACACACACTACATCGATTGTTAAACCTTATAAGAACCCAATGTCGTATCTTCTCTTCTCTTCTCTTTGATTTAAAATTTACGAAGTGGTTCATTGGCTCCAAGGCAAGCACTTAGTAACAAATAAATATAAATAAGCCCAATTGCTACCTTGCAAATATGGCCACTACCAAACCAAGTAGTCTTTTTTCATCAAGAATGTAGATGTATTCCACACCTTTGTAGGCTCACGTAAGTTACCCCTATTCTAGTAGTCTACCTGTCCTAAATCAATACAGGCCCAGATAGTCCAATAATTATTTGTCCCAACACATTACAAAACACAAGGGCCCAGAGAGTCCCATACCTACCTATCCCAAAACATTACAAGACACACACACACATATACACATAGTACAACACGACAATTACACATGGTACAAAAAAGTACATACACAATACACATGGAACAAAACAACATGTACACAACATTGTTGAAAAGGCAGAGACCATTTTGTCTTTTCCACAGACACCAAGCAACACTACCTCTAGTTTCCTACCCACACTTCACCATATACATCTGTAATCCATATCTAGGATCTGTGGTTTCTTTAATTGTCCAAGTTTTTCCCAACATGTTGGAAAGCACGCTGCTTTTGTTTTTCTTATATATCCTTCAACATTCCCTGCTCATAATATAACATGGGCATAATTTATGAATTATATTCACATGTTATTAAAATCATAGATCATTCAAGGCTACTTTTTCCCACTTGATTTCTCACACAACTAGGAATATTGTGTGTCATCCACATTTACATAAAATGGATATAAATCATCATTCTTATACAAGAATGACTCTTGACAAAACATGTCAGTCACAATGACATTTATATCTGTATATAAATATTGGCATGGTCATGAACATATCACATATATATATATGTGCATTGATTTAAGATTAGAGAACTTCCTTTGTGCCATTATCATGGCTACCATGTCACTATCCATTATTTCCCATGGACTAACTAGTCACTTGGACTTCACATTGTTGTCCACTAAATGATGTACACAACATACGCATTGATATCTATCTAAGAAGGTCAAAGTTGAGATAACTCCCTTTATTTAAGAAATACCTGCATCATCCAATGGAAATCCTTCACTATAATTCCTCTAGTTTCCTTCTTCACCATGTTGTTTTCAATTACGCTTTTGCACAAGCAATGTTTTAGCCTCTCTTATTCTCATCCCTATGCTTTATTTATGTGCAGGGCCTTTTTTCCCTTGTATTCTTAATTGATCCCCCTTGACTCTCTTACTAGAGGTCTGTGGCTTTACTGCCACACCTGAGAAACTTTCTCATCCCCAAGCATAACATTCAAATGGCCATTAAAAAGTAAGACGAGATGAATAATACAAAAGGGAAATCAGCATAAAAAAGAAATTAAAAAATTCAACAGAATAGCATGGCCATGCACAAATGTAAAATCAATATGAAGTCAATCCATGAAAGCGATAAATTTTAGTCACAACCCATAGGCATTAAAATAAAACATTCCCCAAAAACAATTTTTACCCACATGAGTCTTGCATTCATGGCACTTCTAGCAATCATACAAGTGCACTAGGTGCATTTATTGGGATGAAAAGTGTGATGGGGACGTAGAAAAAGGGCCAGAAAGTGTGCTTTGTTCCTGCTTCTCTCGCTCAGCAAATTTGGCCTAGATTGTGTTGTCTCCTGCTTGGATGGTACCTGTGACCTGCAGAAAAACTTGAAACCCCAACATAAATGAGGAATTTTCTGTAACACCCTCCTCCCACATCTACCCAAGCAACCAGTCAGTCAGGGTAAACATGCAACGAGAGGCCACTAGGATATAATTCGACCTCCTAGGTCATGTTAAGGAAGTGGACCTGGTATAAACATACCATACAAACATCAATCATCAGATATAGGACCCTTAAGAGCCAATCCAATACTTTAGACAAGTTTCCTTGGGTTCCCACTGATATTTTGGACAATTTATTGCTCAGTTGCTCCCATGCTATAGGCATGAGTGTGACCAGCAACCCAAAGTCACTCTCACAAGCTTGCCTGCCAGCGACCAGACCAAAACTATTGGTGCTATTCCAGCGACTCTGGGATTTGAGCCACTTTTTCAGGTCCAGAGCCCAAGTCATTTCCTATAATTGAACCATCTCTTCATATCAGTAAAATAACATGGAAATAACAGTACTAAAGCAAATACTTGTTCAAGATCTTCACTGGACCCCTACTAGCCATGACAGGAATTTCGTCAAACATATTGTAAATGTGTATTATACATGTGTAATTAATAGTTCTGAGCATAGGGGTCTCATACTTAGCTAAGAATCACTAAGAACCATTGATGCCTCAACACATCAACTGTCCTTCTAGCCATTAGGTCATAGATACATTGATCATTTAATTACAAGTAAAAACATGAGGAAAGCCATACGTGGTCGTTGTCATAAAACACATACATAACCAACATAATATAGATAGAAATACTCATGAAAGTACATCCATATAGACCACACACAATCCATCAAAATGATCATAGAAATACAAGGATAAATAATCTTTCATTAATGATGCAAAATCCAAACCTGGGATGGGACTTCCACGTTCCCTGCAGCCATAGAATGGTTGAGCCAAATCTCTCTTCAACCCATCACCCTTGTGCCATATTCCAGGAATGAATTTGGGATCTCATAGAACACATAAATCAAAACGCATACAGGGATTCCATAGGCCATCCACCTCAACCCATCAAACAATGGTTCCACCTCATGGTCGGACATCACAAAACCATCATCAGATTGGTCTCCATCCAAGCCTTCCAGGGCTTCTAGAGCATTTTTCCAACCAAGTCTTCCAGGACTAGTAACTCAACCGACAACTTATTTACAGTTTCTAGAGAATTTTTCCAATCATGGCTTCTAGGACTAGTAACTCAACCCACCAAGGGCTTCTAGAGCATTTCTCCAACCAAGGCTTCTAGGACTAGTAACTCAACCCAAGTTGTTACAGGGCTTCCAAGACTAATAAATCAACCCAAGCTAAGGAAACATGAGAAACAACCAAAACAAAACACTGAAAGTAAACCCAAAATCACCATGGCTACCCCGTAAATGGCAATACTAGGAAATCCAATGTCAATCATGTCCATCCTCCATGTCAATGACAGATCACAACCAAATATCCACATGAATTCCAAAACTAGTGAAGGAAACATACATGCAACTCGGTACCTACAAGAAAATATGATGTAGTTGGTGATCTCGATGCCCTCTTGCACTTTCTTGCTCTTTCTTTTCCTTTTTTCTCCAAAAATCCAAGTATGTTGCACCCTCCAAGGGTGCTCCAAGAAAACTCTGTCTCTAAGAGTATGAGAGAGAGAGAGACAAAATAATGAGAGAGCTCCAAAATTGAATTGACCAAAAAGGTTGCCAACTGATCCTCAGAAGCATTTTTATGAATGAGGCCTCTATTTTCTTCATTTTCCTCCTCACATGCAACCTGTGACCTTTCACCTCCCTATTCTCCTAATTTCCATTATTTTCATAAATAAGTGTGCCAAAAATGCCATTTTGTATTTCCAAATCCTTAGCCTTTGCCTTTGTCAATTTCCTTAGCCATAAACAATCACAAGTGTTCCCCATCACTAGGGTTTTTCCCAGCATTCAACTTGGAATAAGTATCCCATCATCCGTGGTTATTGTTTTTAACTTTTATTTAATGGAATTTTCACCATGGTTGTTACATTTTCCAAAAAATAGAAGAGATCTAAAAATAGAAATTGAGAGGAATAAAAATTCTAAAGAAACACTGAAAATAGTTGAACCATTAGTCACCAAGGTTTTGAATTACTACACCAGTGGAGTCTCCATTTGTTGACGTCTAAAGTGTTAAAGACCTAGCGGAGTCTTTATTTTTTAGTGTGAAGTTTTTTTGCAAGTGAGTGAAAATCCATTCACTTAAGTTATAGGTGACTTATAACCCTAGCAACAAAATATGGTTGCTTATATGCTTCATATCTACAATAAAACATGAAAAAAAAACCCTGCAACACAATAGATCTTGCAAATATAAACATATAACAACATAAAATAGAAGTGTAATAACCCGATCGAGGACATGAATAAATAATAATTTTATAATAAATACACCTAGCGAGGAGAAATTACAACATGTATTTGTAGTTCCCTCTCTGTGGGATGGGTCCTTTTCATGTCCTTGTGCTTCACCAGTGTGCTTCTCTCTCTTAATTTGCAATGGGCAGAAAAAACAAAAGGGTGGCTGAACTCAAGTGGGAGCTCAAATGATCTGAGACGATAATGTTGATGATTAAAATGGTCATGTTGAAGAATGGATAGAAAACCCTATATTTATAACAAAATATTCTAATAGATTGAGAACTAGAAAATAATAAAACGTTATTGACTAAATCAAAATCTAGCTGTTGTGAATACTTTATTATATTTTTGAGAGGGAAAAGATATTCAAAATTATCAAATATCTTTGTTTAGAAGGTGGTTTAAGTAATTAACAAATAAAAAAGATTTATTAATCACTTTTTGAGAATTAAGAAAGAAATAATTATTAAATAATGGTTTAATAGTTATCTCATAAGGAAAATAGGTGATAACTAGGAATAATAACTAAATAATGATTTATTTAAGTATTCCAAGGGATTAAGCGAAAAAGATAAGAAATAATTATCAAATATTTATTTAATAATTATTTCTAGAGAATATTAAATAAATAATGATTTATTTAATTATTCTCGTGGGGTTTTTTGAATTTTAATGAGAAATAATTTAGAAAAATGGCTAACTAAATTAGTTCATATGGTGAAAGTGGATTTTACAACGGTAAAATTAATCATACATGGTGTATTTTGATCAACCTAGTAGGAAATGGCTAGGTGATCATTTTTTGGGTGACAACACATATGTACACATGTCTATCCACATACCAAAATTAGTTCAAGACTTCTTTATAAGGCTCACAATGATCTTGAAGTCTTAGATTCCCCAAATTTCATAGGGGATTTCTTTGACACATATATGTATATATGAATGAGATTGAGGGGATGCCCCTTCCTTATTCTAAGCATCTTGCATTTTTTATTCATGTCCCTGTGGCTCATAGGGGCTATTTTATTTCTTCTTTTGATTTTGTAATATCCCCCCTCCTAATCCTCACCTAACACTGATTAAGAAGCGGTGGTTACTATGTTGACCCAAGATCCAAGATGTCGTCATGGAAATGGGATCTAAAAATTCTGATCTTTTCAACTTACTCAAAGCTTGAGTTTGACGTCACCTTTTTGTTTGTCTCCATAAGAGGATTATGGTGCTATAAAACTTTACCTTAATTTGACCTCTGGATCAAGATATGTGGCCATTGCAGTTATGGAGAATTAGATAGTGCCACATCATCATCTCAACCAACCTCGTGGCTAATCTCCTAGTGCAACTTGGCACTTTTTTAACGATTATCGACCCACTCATGGGTTTGGGTTCCAAAAGCCCTAAAATATGCACTAATGTGAAATTATATATATATATATATATATATATATATAGCATAACAATATTGTCCAAGTTTACGGGTCGTCAATTCCCGCCAACTTTCCCATTACATAAGCTGCGTTACCCGGCCCTATCTCCTTTTTGCACTTATGAATGCTTTGGGTTTGAGCCTCCAGGCTTACCTGTGAATGGTGTCGCATCATACCAATGGGAGAAGAGGTTGGACATTGTTAATACCACAATTTCTAGGTCATATGTCGCCTTGCGTGCCTTCAACATACCTCGCTTTTAAATCGTTGGGGGCTCACCTTCAGGCTTGTGTGTATTATGGGGCCGCCTTGCACCAATAAATGACATGCCAAGCTTATTTACACATCATCGTAGCCCCAATTACATCAACCTGATCCTCTATAATGTGTGCTCTTTTAAATGTTTTCAGAAGTAACCTCTCGGTTGACCTGTCTTTTAGGCCCATTGCGCGCCAATGCAATAGCATCAGGCATTACGTGGAGGCCACCATGTCCTTGACCCACATCATCCCACTGCCTTTGAAGCATGATACGCCTTTGATTTTATGGGATTATAATCCCCTAGACCTATCCTCCTTCCACTAACCCTTAATGTGGTAAGGCGTAATTAGATCCCCTGGTCCACCACTTCCAAAAAGAGGCTTTTTTCAAGCCTTTCGAATAAGGTCTAAGTAGATGAGACTATAAGGTTAGCCTTATGCCTATAATATCAAGTATGCCTCTTACAGTAAGACTTAGCCCCTAGCCTATTCTGATAAGTTTCTACCCTAAACATGAGCCATGAGAAATACACTCGATTTTGAATTTGGCAGCTTTCATAAGGGATTACCCCCATCCTACGCTACACACCATTTCCACGGGAACTCAAGCATGGTGCGATTGCGGTGGTTCAACAAACATCTGTACTCACACCAGAGCCTAACCATGGTCATCGAGGTTGATTAAGGCACCCACTGGTGCTATCACTCCTGAGCTTATGACAGAGTTACTCTCCCCAAGTTCACAATGTATGTAACAAAGAACATAGGTCAGGGACCTATCCATTTAGGCCAGAGACTTATTCACTTTGTCTCTCAAGGATTTGTGGTCCTGTTGTCACTGCGATCAACACCCTCCAAAATTTTTCTCACACTTTAGTTTTGGATCCTACTAAGGATCTTACGATCTATCACTCTATGTTTACTCCATGTTCATTTTATGTTTTGGAAAATCATTTAAGTCTTCTTCCTAGTTTTAAATTGCCAAGTCACTTGCACACACTTGTGCGGTCTCTAATGGGTTCCTGAGCACACTTACTTTATGCAAGCTTGAATAGGAATAGAATTTATAATCTAGACAATTAGTTTTCAATGCTCAACTCATGACGATAGCCAGTGTGCACTTTTGTTGACATTCTCCCTCACTTTGTTACATTTGTACTTTTATTACGGAGAGTTTTCTCAATTGTCACTTTTGCACACTTTCGCTTTCACAAGCATTGCGTTCACTTATGTGGTTGTCACTTTTTCTTTTTTTCACTTTAATAAGTGGAACTTTCTTGTTATCTTCACACTGGTATGTGTCACTTTCAAGGTCATTCGCATTTTGATAGCATCATCTTATGTTTTCCTCATGTCGTAGGTGTCATTTTGTGATTTTCATTCCTACATGTGTCACACTTTTACACACATCCAAAGTTAGTTATGGCACACTTTTTCTGTATTAGATAGTATTACATATCATTGGAATGTGTGTCAGACACATCCCTACATCTTAGCTCACCTTTTGGTCGCAGTCATCACAGTTGTCATAACTTGTGTTCTAAGTGTTGTAATGTGTCGTTTCAACTATCACACTTAGAAATAAATGTCGCTATGTTTTTTTTCAAGGTGTGATTGTTATCCACAAGTCCTATGCATTATTCTATCTTATTTGATGGAATTTTTGTGTGTGATCCATGTTTTAGTCATGTTCAGATGCATTTCTCTCTTTTCCTTTATTGGTCTCACACTTAGCCATTTGGAGCCATTCTTGGTCCTTCAAATTAGTGCAAGTTGTGAAGAAATTAGCCATCTTACTGAGTGTAGATCTCCACCTATCCATGGGTCTCAATGATACAATCCTACTCCTAAATATTGGTGCACTAATTCCCTCTCAAGATCACCCCAAATCTACTGCACATGGTGATCCTCCTAAGGGTAGTCACTTGATGCCTCTTGCTTATACTAACTCACTACATTGAGTTTTGGTTACCTCTACCTTGGATGAAACATAGAGCATTTATAGCTACCAACATGGACCTCTTCCACCTTTTTTCAGAGGCAAAACATGCAATGCAAAAACCCTCCTATCCTCTCAATGTAGTGAAAACTCTTCTAGGAAAAGTGGCTTCAGTACTATGGCCTTCCTCAACAAAAAGCACACTCCAAATGGTCAAACACCCTTTTTTGGGTCAAACTACACTAGTCTAGGATTAAAATTGTATTCCAAATCAATAATGATCCCTTGTTAAAGAAAATTATGCCTTCTTTCAATCCTTTCTTCCTTTGAGTGCAAGGCGTAGTCCTGAAGGTTTAAGCCTCACCCTTCCCCCTTCCCTAATGTGCTCTACACCCAAACCTTGCTTAACCTCTTCCTCTAGAGTGCATGGTGTAGTAGGGAAGGATGAATGAAGGCTCCTCATTGTCTTTGACCAATCAAATTGTGATCTCCTAGAAGTCTTCTTTTACTTTAAGTGCATGGCGTGGTCTTAAAGGTTGAAGCTTTCACCTTCCCCCTTTCACAATGCACCCTAACCTTCCTTAGACCCTTTTTTTGAGTGCATAGCATAGTCTAGAAGGATTAAGGATGTCTCCCCTCACCCTTGACTAGTCAAATTGTGCTTTCAAGCCTTCCTCTCTTTTCTTTGGAGCACATGTCACAACCTTGAAGCATGAAGCCTTCCCACCTTATCCCTTCAACTTACCCAACTACGTTGGACCAAGGAAATCTCATCTTCATAGTGCATGGCACAATAAAAATGAACATTAGAGCCTTCCTAAGCCACTAATAAGTTTGCTTGTTCCCTCTTAATCAAGTCACTTTCTTTTAAACCCTCTCACATGCCTACCATCAGTTGATCATTCCATGATATAGATAATGATAGGATAGAAGTTTTTAAGACTTATTTTGCTTTGTCATGAATGATTTTCATTGGGAGGAGTACCTTCCTCTAATGATAAGGTGATTCTAAAAGTAGATAGCAAGGAAAAAAGCATAAAGAAACTCTTGTGGATAAGAATAACAAAAGAGAGTTTTCATGGTGACAGGAAGTAGACCATGGACCAAGACAGAAAGAATACATTGGATGATGACTCAGAGGATTCTGATATTGATCAAAGACCCTTTGGAGGGTGAAGATAAACAGAAAAGTGGGTATTTCATGAATATGAAGCCTAGATAAAAGCTACCATCAAGGATGAAATATGAAGAAGTAAGGAAGACAACTTGGCATTGCCAACTCATCTTGATGTCCATGTCATCATTGTCAAGTTATAACTTGTAAACGTGTCATCATAATGGTTAATATGTGTCCATGTGTTATTCCACATCATCATGTGGAATGTAACGATTTGTTCTCAAGAAAAGAGCAAAATATAATATGTGGAAGTACAAGGATCATATGTGGAATATGAAAAGTCACTTAGTCATATAAGGACAAAATGTCCTTAGGATAAGTCTAAAGGTTATTTATAAGTTCACGAGTTGTTTAGAAGTTCAAAGGAAATATTAGAAGTCCAAGAGTCATGGGGGCGAGCCAAAATTTAAGGTGAGATGAAAGGTCATCTCCCTTGCTATAAAGGCAACCTCATAACTCAAGAAAAGGGATTTTGGAGGCTTAATCTTTGGAGTGCTAGTCTTCACTTCTCTACTTGGCATAGGAAAGAAAACTATTCTTTGGAGAGCAAGGAGTGACTTAATGTTCCACTACTATAACTAGTGCCTCATCATTGTAACTGTGTACTTAGATCTTTCACCTAATGGAAATTCAATGAGCCAACACATTTTCATGCATTATCGTAAATGTTTTAGGACTATTCTTGGGATGTTTACAATATATTTTTTGTTTGTATTTACTTGAGAAATTGAACTCTTTTCGTCGCTTTGGTACTCATATTGTTGAATGTGTGTTGTATTCTCTTTAATAATTGTTATTTCAACTATTTCTCTAACGAATCTTTTCATGCTCTTGTTTGTCTCTCTTAGGTTAGTACTGTTATTTCCTTCGAAAGACTCACTCTCGTATCCCTCTCATGAAGGTTTCATTTTACACATTGCAATCATTGTTTCACAATGTAAACTTACTTGCTTATTAGGTTTATGTATATAATCTCTTATGTTATCCATTGAAACCAAGGCAAACCTTAATTTATGGAAGTCAGGTTGATACTCCATATGGGGCTTCTTCTCCAAACAATGTGAGTTCTAATTGGGACTTCACATTGGGGAGATCCCCTGTATGTTGGTGGTATCTAGCACCATCAACAATCTAGTGCTAGAACGAGGGCCAAATGACAATTTGTATCTATTGAGTCTATTTTGAATCTCTTATATTTAATGGCTCATACTCAAATCATATGCATGGGGTGTCCTCCAATTTATCAAGTGGTCAACTTTTAATCCCTGATGAGCCTCTTTATGTCTTGTCTCAATTGAATTTTCATGTTGAGGATGGAACATCCATAACCAAGCACATTTAAGATTTTCCTAAGTTTTGTGAATATTATGAAATTGATGATGAATATTTTTCTTTTGTGCTTTTCTTCCTCACTCTTGAAGGTCATGTTAGTAAATGGTGTCATACCTTACCATATACCTCTATTCATTATTTTTATCATTTCCTCAAGGAGCTTCATCAAACCTTTGATATGTATGTTTACCAAGATGTTCTTAAAAGGATTAATCAACTAAGAATGTTCCCTAATGAATCAATTGAGAATTTTTCTAATCGATTACTTCATTATGTTATGAGTTCCATGGAGAAGATAGAGATTGGGATTTCCTTAAAAGGAAGTTTGAATGTTTGGTTCAAATATCTTTACATGGTGAATCTAAACCCCTATATGTTCTTATTTCCCTAACTTTTTTAAACTATGAAACACCTCCAATTTCAAAGGAGGAACCTACTATTCCTTTTGTTCCTTGTCCTCCTTCTTTTCCATTAATAATTTTGGTGCCTCCTTGTGATAATGTTGAAGTTGGAAAATCTATAAATCAAATTCTTGATCCATCTTCTCAACCTTCTTCCACTTTCAATGATTCATATCCTATGGAGGAAACCTTGGAATGGTTCATGAAGCCTATGATGAAGAGTAATCTTTCCATCGCCCAAGATGTTATTGGTACTCATAACTTTAGTCTTGAATCTGATTTGGATACCTACCATCCTCTACCATCTCTTTCTCATGATCCCTATCCCCTTGATCCTCTTGATTAGTCTCTTCCAAATCCAAGTATCAATTGGGGGCAAGGTAGTCACATTTCACAGGTAGAGGAGCAACAAGGTGAGGATTCTTTCGATATTTCTTCTCTTTTTCAAAATCCTCCACTTTAAGGTGATGTTATTTCATCCTCTGTTGATTTTGAATCTTGTAATCTTGGTGATGAATCAAATGAAATTAATCTTCCTTATCAATTTGAAGTCTTAGACAACCATAATACTAATGATTATGGCTCCATTAGTGTATGTGATGATGTATGCCCAAGTGTGCCATTTGATCTTTTGGTTTCTCAAGAATATTTTGTTTTCGAATATTTAGACCTCAAATCTCATTCAGTCCAAGAATTTTTTCTTATGGAAACTTCCTCTTCAACCCACTATCCCATGTGCTCTACTACTTGTAATGCATTTTCATCATCTAATGAATTGGATTTTGAATTGACACGTGATAGTGAGATCATTCATGATTAATAAGAAGGTAATGAAATCATCGAGTATCCTTTCCATCCCTTATCATTTCCAATTTGACATGAAGAAAAGTATTGTATTTAGGTTACTCATGAAACCCATTAAATCTATTCATCTTCAGATGTAAAATTAGAAGAACTTTATGTCTTGGGTAATATGTTTGTTAAATATGAAAAGACCGATCAAATTAGTGATGTATTTGGATACCATCATTGATCCAGAATTTTTTTTTCTTATAGATGCATTGGAATTACATGTAACTGATCTTATTCAAAAAATCATGAAACATAAGCTTATAAATGAAGAGTAAAAACATAATCATGCATGAGATCAAGAAACAGAGATTTGATTATGGAGTTCGTCCAATCTGGACTACGTCTCCAGGTCCGGCTCAATAGTGGGGAGGCCTTCATTTATTAACTAGCATGAAAACAGAATAAGTACAAGTAGATTTTACATAAACACTCTTATACCTCCAATCTGGAAGATAGTTGACAAATGGAGAGCCCAAATCTAGATATAGAAAACATCACTGAAATCCTGGCGAAAAAACATGCAGAAACGCCTGTCCAAACACTCAATTCTGGTAACAGGCTTCCTGCACCTCTTGGAACCTTTAGATACTTGAGGCAAGGTTTTTGCCACCTACCAGGAGTAGGTGTCGCTACTCTACAATGGTATTCTGAGAAATCCTGCATCTTCTCTCCCTCTTCTCACTATGCGGATTCCCAATATATAACTTATTCGGACAGTTTTACAGAATAACAAGTTTAGCTGAAATGATAAAGTAAGGTTGTTGGTTTCAACAACCGAGAAACTTGGTCCCTGAATAGTGTGCAGGTAACATCCTGTTTAAACATAGTAAAAACCACCATAAAATAGTTCCCACATTCTATTTCCTGCTTGATTCCTTAACTGAACATTTAACACTTCAAACGACGGTTTTAACACGGAAACCAGTGTATCAACAAATTTAAACTGGTGGACAGACCTAAGCCTTTACAACAAGCAATGAGTGATCTATGATAAAGGTGGACCTGATAGAATTATTAACTAAAACACATAAATTTTTGGATCCAAAAACCCCATCGCAAATCACAATCGGTGGAACCCTATGGTACTTGTTATTGGGATACTGCATGGTGCGATGCGCGATATACGATATCGCAATCACAACCTGATCTTTATGGGGCCAATTCTCTAATGTCATTTCCTTTTCGATTGCGATATGTGATTATCACATCAAAACTCTCCTTGCTTGGGGCCGATTTGAAACTGATGTCCCTTTGTTAAACGCAATATGCGATGTGCGATATCACATCACACTTTGTGCTTGCTCGGGACCGATTCCTTAACCCACGGACCTCTTCCTTGTGCGATTAGTGAACTACAAGGCCAATGGCACCCTGCCACTTGGCACTTCCCCATTCGCTAAATATTTTTGCCACATCCTTTCCTCTACCACCTATCCAAGTCAAACTTGAACTTTGACTTGCTCTAACTTCTGCATACAAGCTCGGATTCGAGTGCCATTCGCAACTTTGGAACCAGGGTGACGACCACTTTGATCTGACGCTAAGTTTGTAGAGATTTAGCCACTTTGAATTTTTGAGCCTTTGCACCATGCCACTGGTACTTTTGAAGATCCTCTTGGATCAAACCTCCCCATTAAGAAGCTTTTTGTCCTCCAAAAGCATTAAAATAATCTATAGTTTTTGTGTACATTGTTTGCACCACAAGTGTCCTAACAGGTCCATCCTTCCTTCTCCTTCACCTTTGTCCTTCAGAGCCATAAGTGATGAGCCGACACCTGCATCCCCTACAAACTTGTAGCACAATACTCTTGCAAATTACATGCTTAACTCTATGACCAATAACGAGCCAAGCATCCCATACTTGCCATGAGTTTATAACACATACTCTGTGGTCAAGTTTACATAAAATGGAAATAATACCCCGGCTATCAATACAATGCCAAACATCATGGTTGCTTCAAAAAGTGATGGAAAAAACATCATCACTACAACACATGATTTGCAAAATAAGTCCAAACATCATTGTTGCTTCAACAAGTGATGGAAAACACATCATCACTTTTACAGTTTAACATGCAACACATGATTTAAAACAAGGCCATGACATTCTAACACACTCAGAAAAACTAGCTTTCACCTTCAAAGTGAATGGATCGTCTCCCTATGGTGCATTTGTTGGTCGAACAATTGTTTCACCTAGTTTGTGCACATATGCTTTGTCCTTGTGACGTTGCTCTGGATGGAGCCTCTGACACGTGGCTCTTTGATGACCACCTCTATCGCAATGACTACAATAAGTCTTCTTCCTCTAGATCTGCTTTACCTTCTTCTTCTTTGCCTGCCTTGGAGAGGGTCTTTCACGCCTCATCTATTATGTGTTGTTATTCTCCTCCAGCACTCAGCAAACACTGGGTTATGCAATCCGCAAAAACTGCAAGTTCTTCTATGCCATGATTTTCGTTCATTATTAACAATATGGTTGTAATAAAAATGAACATTAGAATATTGAGACTTGTTATACCTTTCTTTTTGGTCTCTGGTACGATCATGGGAACGAGAGCTTGCCTCAGCTCTTTTTCTGTAATGCATAATGCCATAGGTTGATGGTGATGTATTCCCATCATCCTTTTTCCTTGATGGGTTTAACAATGTTGTGCAAGCTTCAGACACCTTTGATAATTGTCCTTCAGTGTACCCCAAACTTGAAAATCAAGGTTTTTTCTCAACCTCCAATGGTTGAGTTATGCCTCGACCATTAATACCAAGTCGTTCTCCTTTGTACCTCATCTTTGTAAGAAGTCTCATGCTTGTCCCTGTAATGGGTATCTCCACATTTCAATAGAAACTATATTATGTGAAGATGAAACTGAAGATAAATCAACATCTTTTACCTCCACAGTTGATTTGGAAATAATTGGTGAGGGCTTCTCATGATCTGTCTTTGATGGTTCATTGGTTGTTTTAGCACATTCCCCAATCTCCTTCCTGACATATCCAAGTCCTGTATGTTGGGGTAATTCCGCTACTTTGATGGTGTTTATGATGCCCTGGTGTTGGCTTATTAGGCCCTAACCCAGGTTCAGAAGTTATTTAGCCAAACAAATCCCAATCTATCGGCCCTTTCGGCAACAGTTCGCAGAGCGCGGACTGAGGTCTCACTCGAGGTAGTATGGGAGGGTGCTGGAACCAGGTTTTCACACCCTAGGGATGTCTTGATGAGGTCCGGGAAGTTTGCGACCTGATCCTGTGCGCTCGCACTGCCCTGCACAGTTGTCTGACCTTCGCGTAGTTTTGGTATAGAGCGCGAAGAGGTGTTGTCTAGATCCTTTACCCTTGCGGTGTTATTATTATAGATCTGACTTAATTTTGGGGGCCCTGTAGTCTTAACAATCATTCACATTCATAACAAGTGCACACAATCATAGAATGTAAAGAGATGCATAAAAATAATAACAGAAGCATAGACATATAGATCTACGAATAGATGCACAATATTTCAGAATCAACTTAGCTTTTATTAAACTTTTGTTCTGTTACAATCCCAAATCCGCCCTGCGCACTCAGCTGCAAGGGTCCGCGCACACAGCTGTAGACTCTACCAGGCCTATGCGCACTCAGCTACAAAACCTCTTTCTACTACTACTACCCAAGACTTAGACTTACAGACTCAGAGTGAATATCTCACTCAAAAACCCATATCACTTTAGATAAATACTAAAAATCCCTTCTACCCTTAGAGGCTCACTCTTTTTATAGGGTAGGCCAACACATTCTATATTAAATTACAATATTTTTAGGGTGAACTACCCTAGACTCTCGCACTCCGTGCCCGCATTTTGCAAGGTCTTTAAATTACATTAACCCAAAATTGGGCTTTAAGCCCCAAAAATCCGCTATGGCGAAATCCTCTGCCCAATGAGCCCCCAACACAATCATTTTGAATCGTCCCGAGTCACTAGGTTGGTGCAGTGATCTTCACGCGAAGGGAATCTAGTAACTTTTGTGCTTTGTTGATGTCTACCACACATTCCTCCATTGTTCGTTGTATCAAGTGTGCGCAACTTTCTGATGCATTATTGTCACAGGCACTCTCTTACCTTAGTGCATATGTATCCTGCATCTGAGCCAACTTCCTCTCGACCATGGTAGTGACTGTGAACGCTTGCTCAAGCCAAGGCTAGATGCATGCTTTAAGCCCTGTTTCTTTCTGGCATGCGGCATCCACCTGTTCCTTCAGAGCTTGAACCTCCCTCATCTTGGCCAGTCACTGAGTGAGGGTGACCATCTGCGCAGTACCCTAGACATTGTCATAGGCCTGTTGCAACTCCCCTGCTTCTGTCTCTAACTGTTGTAGCATTGGGTCTTCTTGCAATGAAGTGAGTGTAAAGAGGGACTGATCCAAAAATCTCGTGCAGTCCTGTATAGTGTGCTCTATCACTTCCAACCCTGATTGAATGGTGTGGTGGCACTGCTCTCTAACATCCAGGGGTGTAGAAGGTTGTGCCTTCAGCCTCAGCTCCACGATCTACAAGTTCAACTCCAACTAAAACTTCACAACCTCCTCCTAGGTCTTATGGACTCCAACTGCTAAGTGGTGAATCTTTTCCGCGGTGAGGAGTGCCACTGGCACGGCCAACTCTGGTATGCTACTACAGGCCTCCTCCACAGCTTGTTCTAATCCTTAGTTTTGTGTGACTAGCTTATTGCACTCCAGGCTGAGCTGTTCTAAATTTAACTTGTGCTCACTCAAGACTTGGAGGGTGTGGCCCTCCCTGGTGTGAATCTCCACAGTTACCCAATCCTGCAGCTGGTATAGGGTTTCTCTGGGAAGGGCAGTCAAATTCAACCCCCAGCCCCTCATATCACCCTCGACTTTTGCTAGGACAGCACCTTCTGGTAGCACCAAGGTGTTCGATGTGTGGGCTCGCAACATTTGTTCCGCTTCGGATGCACCTTCTGTAAGGTACAATGTCATCATTCCTGGGTGTCGCACCTGTAATGCCTACAACTGCGTTCTGACTGCCCCCAACATAGTTGTATGCTTCGTCATTAATTCTTCAAGAGCATCCTTAGTGACATCACAAACTAGTTCGCCACTATCAAGAAGGTCTCCTTGGAGGTCTTTGTTTCCTTTGTCTTTTTCCGTGCGATGGGCTTCTCCTGGACGCACGGCCTCTTGAGTTGGATCGATTTTGGTGTAGGGTCCGTGCGTTTCTCTGTGTCAGCCTCCCCCTATATGTCCTGCTCCATGAACATTTCCCTGTCGTCCTCGATCTCTTCGATGGTCGCAGTTGTGGTTTGTTCCTTCTGTGATGACACTATTGCCTTAGCCGCCTTCCGCTGCATGGCCACTTCCTGTTCCTAGAGCTTTCTCTCTACCAACTTTGCGATGCACAGCTTGGCTTCTTTCTTCCACTGCTGTGCTGCAATCTTTTCTAGTTTTGCCAAGTCCATAGTGCGCCACTCTAGAGACCATGCTATCATAACATCGAAGATTGCATCGTCCTTTGCAATGAACGTAATCTTCACCCATGATTGGGCTAGATCCTTCTGTGTCCGAATATATAGATTATGCATATCCGCCTTGAATTTGTCTGCACTTTGCAAACTGTTGTATACTATTGGGGACAAGCGTGGCCTACGGTTGATCCACGTTCATATGCTTGCCTCCATGAACACCCAAAACACCTTGATCTCACGAACCCTCGTCATGTCATTCGTCACCCAGAGCGAGGTGTACCTCACGGCTTGGGTAGGTTCCTCTCAATGGTGGGAAATTGGTTGTCCTGTGGCAGCTCGCCTACAACCAACAAGATGGATTAGAGCAACCACGCATAGTGTAAGGTCTTACCCTACTCCTGGGCCTCCCTACAATTTGTCAAAAATTCATTGTAGAGAAATTGCACCCAGCTGAATTGGACCCCCTCTGCACACTGCTCCGCCAATACAATTACAGATGTTGGCACCTCGTCTGCATGGTATTTCCTCATGAGCTTACCAGCCAACAGCTGGGTGGCGACACACACCCCTCAGTCCTTGATGCTTGCTATTACATACCCTCGCTTCCTCTTCTCCAACTTATATTTGGCCTTCATAGCTTCTGCGAGGCCCAAGTCGCTGCTCTTTCCTTCTATGGCTGCGGGATTGTTTCCTTTGATGGGCAGCCGAGAAATCCAATGAATTAAGTCGGCGATGATGGGAATCTACTCCTCCAACGAGAGATACCCATCATGTACTAGACATAGTAGCTGCCAGATGACAAAAACTGTGATGGGCGTGCGGTGGTAGTGGGGTATCCACTGCAGATGGAGTAACCCAACCTTCTCCACACCGCGTAACCATTTCTGTTGCAGTAATCTCTCCGCGGCCAACTCTGAGAACTTCTTGTTGTCCGAGAGGTCCCAGCTTTTCAACTTTATATTCGATATCGATCCCAACGATGGATTGTCAAACCTTATTTCATCCAAAAGAAGCGGGGTCTGGAGCACACTCTTCGTGGCCTCCAGGTCCTTCGATATCTTGGCTATCCCTTTCCAGGGGGCATGTAGGGGGTAAATTTATCGCTGAAGGTACTTGGGAAACATTTTCCACCTCATCGTCTTGTGCTTAAATTTAAGCGATCAGGACTTGCAAATATTCCTCCTCCTCCTCAGTTTCAACGATGATAGCTTTTCCCTTCTCTGCCATTGACAATTTACTGATTCCTAGGTTCTGTGGTGATACGTGGACTGGCCCCATTGTCTGCTTGTCTTTCTGTGGTCATGACATGCATGGGGAATTTGGAACCTCTGGTGCAGTTGCCGCCTCTCCGGGCTCCTCCTAGGTCACACAGGGCTCTGGGGTAATCCCTGTGAAACTCACTCTAGTTCTTGCAGTCGTCATCGTTTCTATACTAGATCCGCTCGGTCGCGTACTAACGGGTTGCAAGGTATCTTAGTGCTCAATGCTCTGTACTAGTGCAAATATTAAACAACCAAGTGTTGCCTCGAAGCTACCCCAAGGGTTTTTATAGTCACATTTGAATTTGAATTCGACCATTCCCTCCACTTTTGGGTCATTAATACCTTTCTAGTGGCAAATCATCCCAAATCAGGCTCTTAATTCTTGTCTTATTGGCCCGCCGCCCGCTCCTTTCTGCCTTAAAGTGGACCTCTTGTCATGAACAATGACATCAACGGTCACCTTCTAGCCTACCCGCATAGCAGCTCAGCAGCGCAGCCCCTTACGCACGACCGTGACCCTTGTGACACACTGGCCTTGTGCGGAACCTCCTTCCCAAGTAGCTCTCCTGCAGATCCGTTTATAGTTCCACACCCTCTTTCAACTGCTTGGAGCACTGAGATTTTGCTTCCAATAGATAGTCAGGTGGTCGCACCCCTAGTGCAAGGACTCAATTTTCCTGTTAGCCTGAGCCACGGGCACCCTTCAAACACTCTTGCGTCCGTTAGTGCGTCGCGTTCTTTTTTGTATGGTACGCACCCTTGTTTCATAGAGTGTGGTCATAGCCATGGTAGTAGGGTCACAACTCCTAATGTGGTAGTAGGGCTGGCTAGACTTGGTCCCATCATGTTTAGTTTCTTGCAGCTTGCTTGTGTGACTTCAGTTTCCAGTTCATTGATTTCTTCATCTAATGTCACACTTTTCTTCCTCAGCCAAGCCCAATCTTCATCGAGTTCATGAAGCTTCAAGCTCCTTCATCAAATGGCTTCCTGCAGCTACCTAATTCATGTACCCAAATCCTTACATCCTGTCCCAACTATGGGAGCTGCAGTCTGGAAATTCTCCTCTACTTTCCTAGTTTCATTTCTTCTTATCGGTGTTGGGGTCATCTCCATGCTCCAGTTTTTTCTTATGGCCCTATAGGCCCATCGGACCACTAGTACACGCAGGTCCCAGTCAATTCATCCCATTTGGTAAACTCTATTCATGATTCCACTAGCTTTGAGAAGGCTCCGACATGGAATTTATGTGGCCTACGTCATGTTCCCTGCGTCAGGTTCTAATATCCGATCCTTCGTCGGGGGTATGCTTGCACAACACCCATCTGCACCCATCAAAAACTACTTCATATTGGCTGCCCATCTTGCATTCGATAATGGGCACTTCCACATCATAAGCGCATCCATCTTCTACCTTCATGCCAATTCCCCATAGTATTCTGATGTGTATGCCCCCATCGTGTGGGTGTTGCGCGCAATGCCCATTCCAATGCATCATACTGCTTCTGTTTCGGTAACGCACTTTCAAATTTGTCTAAGGATTCATCCACTCTTGTTACCCCATCATCTGTTGGAAGTTCCCTTGCTTCGGTCGACATGCGCCACAGTGATCTAATCATCATGTTGCAATTCAGTATTGTTATTTCATGCAAGCGGTTCTACTAGCATTCTATTTCCTCATCTGAATCCGAAGTACAGGAACTGTCGTGCTCCCATGAGATTCTCCCATCTGCTGTCAGGTTTACCCAATCCTGGTCTTGCACCGTTATCTGGTAAATGCAATCCAGCTCATCGTCATTGTCATCGTCATGCATGGGTTCAGTGTAGCACTCTCCTTCGACCGGGTCTAGTGAAATTATTATGCGTAGATACTTTTTCTCAAATATCATCTTCCACTTCTTCAGGTTGATGACTCCATTCATATCAGTGGCCCAGTCTATTCCTAGCAATGTAGGATACGAATTGCTCTCATCAATAATCTCTATCATTTCAAAGTCTATCTGCGTGCTTGTGACTTCGATATCCATTTTTACCCCTTGCAATCTCCCCATGGGTAAAATTTTATGTTGGTTCGCCATTCGTAATTGAATGGGGTACCACTGTAATGCGGGTCTGTCCATGCATTCCCACGTCTGCGTCGATAACACATTCGTGTCTGAACCCAGGTCCAGGATTCCCTAATCCATCTCATATTCCCCAATCTGTGCCGTCAATCTCATTTCCCTCCCGGTGTGCAATGCATGCCTTCCTAGCTTCTGGACTACGCACGGTTCACCCGATCCTACGCACCTAGTGATTAGCTCTTGTAGTCCTTTAACTACCTTATTGTCATGCAGCAGCTTCATGCATGTCTCTAAAACGGTAGTAAGCATAGAAAGATCCATTCCCTTCTCTGGTTGATCCTTACTACCTGAAGTAGAGGCCTCCATGAAGCTCTTCTTAGCGTCCATAAATGTCTCCTTTGTGCATTCCAAGTCAAACTCAGGTTCCTTTGTAGGAGCTTTGCGAACTCATGTATCTTCTTAGGGCTGCTCCCCCTTATCTTCCCCTATGGTTTTGCTGCTTCTGAGTACCATGTTCACGTTGGAGGTCTTCTTCGCGCGGTTCAGACCTCATCATTTGGATATTCTGAGTCAGAGTAGGCTGTAGTACCTCTTTATCGTGCATTTGTGTGATCAACATAGGACAATCTACCATTTCATGATCAAGCTGCCCACAGTACTAACAAGATATTCTCGTTGGGTTGGTACAATCACAAGCGTAGTGCCCTAGTCCTCCGCAATTATAACAGATTAACTGTCTGTGGCCCCTTCCTGGCCCCATTCCTCCTCATCCTCGACCTCACCCTTGAAATCCAATGCACACCATCCCCGTAGCTAGATCAAGGCCTTGTGTTTCCGTCTACATTCTATATGTTGGGTTCCTCTCCATAATTAACTCATAGTTGTGACAAGTATGCTCGTCGTGGCCCACCGATCTACAAAAATTGCAAAACAGCTATTGGGGAGTCTGTGTATACTTCTGCAACAAATTACAGTTATCTGTCATGTGCTTTCCTCCCACCTGACAGATCACACACCAGAGCACAGGTGTCGCACTTGGCGCTGCCTGTGCCTCTAGTATCAACGGCATTGGTCCCCCTCATGCCAAGTAGTTCGTGAATACTAGACAGTGATCCTTATTGTGGCCCTGGCCTTTACATTTTATGCACCACACTTCTTCGCACGCCTCTGGCCGAGGTGCCATATCCTGCTTCAAGCTCTGCATTTCCAAGCATAGACTCTATATTTTCACGTGGATCTGTTGGCCTCCCAATCCCGTATCCTTTAGTGGTGTTTCATGCAACCTCATTGCCATTTCCAGTGCTTCGGCCTAGGTTGAAATCTTTTGTTGTGACAATGTCGTCCTCAGGTGTGGTGTCAAAGATGCCACAAACCATGTGCAGTGTTGCACATCCGTTAGCATCATATTAGCCTCATGGATCATACTATTCAGCCTATGATCTAGATCCCAGGGGGTCTCGCCTGGAAGCATCGTGATCTCTTTAAACCCGATGATTGACTGTGTCTCTAATTTCGGCCGACTAAATTCTCTATTCAGCGTATTTTGGATCTCCACTATTCCTGCATTTGGGTGACCATTCGATTGCTTGATATACCATGTCATCATGTGATCCTACAGCACACTCACCAAAGTGGCCTTCTTAACGTTGTCATCCCTAACTCCTTGTGCTTTCCACACTACTCTTACCACAAACCAGAACTGGTATGGATCCTCATTCCCTACTACTCTAAATATGGGTAGCTTGATCGCACTTGCCATGCTAAACTGAGGGGGTGGTGGAGGTGGGGTGGGTGAATATGTAAGTGAAGCAAGTGAAGCAGGTGAAGGCATAACTATAGGTGATAACTGCAGAATGCAGTGCCTTATCAAACTGACTGCACCTCTCGGGGAAACCCGAGCGCGCTCTTCCTCTCTCTCCCACAAAAGTGAAATTAAAGGATTGTTTCCTAACCCTTCGATCCCTTTGTAGATCGTTCCACTCCATGTCGTTCCAATCATTAATGTATTCGCATAACCCAATTTTCACATAACAGCATCTTAATCTACATATTCAGGGATTTGATGTACCTACCTCGCAGTCCCTTGAGAAAACGTTGTCCTTCTTCGTTATAGCTCATTGTCATGTCTATCATGAGCTCAGAGATAAACCCCCTATTATCCAGTTGAACCAATGGTCCACGACCCACGCGATCTTATCTTCTAATGCCTCTATTCTGCACACTAATTTTGGAGTCCACACTATCGGTTGAACAAGTTTGTACCTTCTGTGGTTGTCGGCTAACCTAGCGATCCAATCATACAGCTCTAAAGAGAAGGACGTGAAGAAGATCTCATGGATTTTCGTATATACATAGCGATCCAGCCACCTCCTCTCGAATATCTGCGGAGTTTTGTTTTCCTGTGTCACGAACTCATGAAGCTTCTGATCCAACCAATCTTCAATTTCCTTCTTCATAAGGTTCCAGTGTTCTGAAATTAGACATCCCTTAGGCAGATCCTAGTTCTGGCAATAGAACCATTTGTTGGCTTATTGGGGCCTGACCCAAGTTTAGAAGTGATTTAACCAAACAAATCCCAAACTACTGGCCCTTTCGGTAATAGTCAGCAAAGCGCAGACTGAGGTCTCACCTGAGGTAGTATGGGAGGGTGTTGGAACCAGGTTTTCGCACCCTTGGGATGTCTTGATGAGGTCTAGGAAGTTCACAATCCGATCTTGTGTGCTCGTGCTACCCCGCACAGTTGTCTGACCTTCGCGTAGTTTTGGTACAAAGCGTAAAGAGGTGTTGTCTAGATCCTTTACCCTTACAGTGTTATTATTATAGATCTGACTTAATTTTAGGGGCCCCTTAGTCTTAACAATCATTCACATTCATAACAAGTGTGTGCAATCATAGAATGTAAAGAGATGCATAAAAAATATAACAGAAACATAAACATACAGATCTACAAATAGATGCACAATATTTCATAATCAACTTAGCTTTTATTAAACTTCTGTTTTGTTACAATCCCAACTCCATCCTACGCACTCAACTGCAGGGGTCTGCACACATAGTTGCGGACTCTACCAGGCCTCTGTGCACTCAACTACAGAGCCTCTCTCTACTACTATGACCCAAGACTCAAACTTACAGACTCAGAGCAAATATCGCACTCAAAAACCCATATCACTTCAGATCAATACTAAAACTCCCTTCTACCCTTAAAGCCTCGCTCTTTTTATACACCCACATGGTCTGTGGACCATGGGTAGGCCGACACATTCTATATTAAATTACAGTATTTTTAAGGCAGACTACCCTAGACTCTTGCACTCCGCACCCGCATTTTGCGGGGTATTTACATCACATTGACCCAAAACTCGGCTTTAAGCCCCAAAAATCCGCTATGGGGGAATCCTCTGCCCAACACCTGCCCATTAATGTCGAGGCCTTTCCCCTCATACCCCATTCTCTTTAAAATTTTGGAGATGATACATGTGGTATGTTCTTCAAAAGTAGCGAAATCATTATTAAGAAAAATACACGGAGTCGAAGAATTGCTCTTTACCTCACAGGACTTGTGTTGCAGCTTTTCCAAAGCATCTTCCTTAGCTTGCAACTGGCGTAGCAACCTTTGTTTATCCTCTTTCTCTTCCTGTAGTAGCCTCTTTAATTTGGATTTCTCTTCTTGAAGCCTCTCGTTAATCTCCTCATTCAAGGGATGAGAAGACGAGGAAGGCGGTGAATAATATGCATAAGCATCAGAAGATGTGGATGAAGCATCACTTTCAAATCTTCCTTTCTCCTCCTCTCTTCTTTTCTCATAAGTGGCATACATGATGTCCACCATTCAGGACATCCTCAAGAAGGCTTTATGCATTTCTTTATCATCCTCCATGGTTGCACATTCGGTCATTCACCCTCATAATTTCCTATCAGCAAAAGACCGCTTCTCTTCCCAATGCGCTTCAACATCTGCCATGTCTCCTATTTGTAGTGCATATCCTTTGAAGCTTGCTTCTGGTTAGTGTACTCATGCAACTCACATCAACTAAGACTTGCTCTAATACCACTTGATCCAGGATATTTTTTTCTTATAGATGCATTGGAATTACATGTGACTGAGCTTATTGAAAATCATGAAACGTAAGCTTATAAATGAAGAGTAAAAACATAATCATGCATGAGATCAAGACATAGAGATTTGATTACAGAGTTCGTCCAATTTGGACTACGTCTCTAGGCCCAGCTCAACACTGGGGAGTCCTTCATTTATTAAGTGGCATGAAAAGAGAAGAAGTACAAGTAGATTTTACATAAACACCCTTATACGTCCAGTCTAGAAGATAACTAACAATTGAAGAGCACATATCTAGAAACAGACAACATCACTGAAATCCTAGCGAAAAATCGTGCAGAAACACCTATCCGAATGCCCAATTCTGATAATCAGGTTTCCTGCAGCTCTTGGAAACTTTATATACTTGAGGAAAGGTTCTAGCCACCTGCCAAGAGTAGGTTTCGTTTCTCTACAATGGTATTCTAAGAAATCTCGCGGCTTCTATCCCTCTTCTCGTTGTGCGAATTCCCAATATATAACTTATTCAGGTAGTTTTATAGAATAACAAGTTTAGCTAAAATGATAAAGTTAGGTTGTTAGTTTCAACAACCGAGAACCTTGGTCCCTGAATAGTGCACAAGTAACATCATGTTTAAACATAGTAAAAACCACCAGAAAATAGTTCCCATAGTCCATTTCCCACTTGATTCCTTAACTGTGCATTTAACACTTCAAATGGCAGTTTTAACAAAGAAACTGGCGTATCAACAGATTTAAACTGGCAGATAGACCCAAGCCTTTACAACAAGTGATGAGTGATTTTTGATAAACGTGGACCCGACAAAATTATTAACTGAAACACATGAATTTTTGGATCTGAAAACCCCATCGCAAATCACAATCGGTAGAACCGAGTGGTACTTGTTATCGTGATATTACATGGTGCGATATGCGATATTGAAATCGCAACCTGGTCTTGTCAGGGCCTATTTTGTAATTTAGTTCCCTTTGCGATTGCGATATGTGATTATCGCATCGCAATCTGACTCTGCTGGGGTCAGTTCATAAATATCTTCCCTCTATGATTGCACTATGCAATTATTGCATTGCAACTTTTCTTTCCTCGGGTCGATTTGAAACCATTGTACCTTTTCGAAACGTGATATGTGATGTGCGATATCGCATCACACTCCGTGCTTGCTTGAGTTCGATTCCTTAACACATGGACCTCTGCCTTGTGCGATTAGTGAACTTCGGGGACAATGGCACCTTGCCAATTGGCACTTCCCTATTCACTAAAGAGTTATTTCACATCCTTTCCTTTGCCACATTTCCAAGTCAAACTTGAACTTTAACTTGCTCTAACTTCTAAATACAAGCTCGGATTGGAGTGTCATTCACATCGTTGGAATTAGGGCGACAAGCACTTCGATCTGACACTAAGTTTATAAAGATTCTACCACTTTGAATCTTTTAGCCATTGTACGATGCCACTGGTACTTTTGAAGATCCTCCCGGATTAATCATGATAGTAGTGATCATGCTTAAATTATTGATGGTAGTTGTCCACACACCATGCATGATCTAATTCAATCTTTGAAATGTGAATCTATGATCTTTGAAAGTTATGTTAATCATCAATGAGTCGAGGCAATTCAACTTCCATTGATGGTTATGTCAGATTCTTGCAGCGCTGGTAAGATCTCTGAAATAAGTAAGATCTGAATTTTCTCGTAAAATTCTTTCCTTGGCATGGTTTCATTAAATGCAAATTCCTTCTTGAAAGATGTTAGATATTTTAAAGATAGTTTTTCTAACTTTCAAGAAAATATCTTATATCAAACTCATGTTTGGAGTGCATACCTTTGATGGATGTATGAATTTGTGAAGTTGATCACTCTAAAGATTATAATTGGCTGAAGGATTCATCTATCAAATGGTTTTTAAAGTAATCAACTCTAATCTTTCTTGTGAATGTCTTGATGTTAATGAATTTCGTTTTTCCACCATATTTACTCTTCAACATTAATTAATTCTTGAATTATTTGGTGAATCAAGTTTCTCTTTTTCATCCACTACATCTTGACATGTCTCATGTGTTTGTGATACTGACATTCTTTTTTAATTGTTTCGATGATTATGATGGCATTCCAGTTTGTAGCCAGTCACAAGTGGATGGTTTGTCACATTCAACGTATGAAGAAGATGATTCTTTCATTCAAAGAATTTGTAAAGTTGTTCAAACTTATCTATATTTGTTGTCTACTAACTGATAATCTTATGCCTTAATCATCCCATCTGATCATGATTCTTGTTCTAATGATTTTCAATTAGCTAATATTTTTCCCACTTATGTACCTAATGATGGTTTTTTTACATCAACTTATCTTTATGGTTTATCATCTCAATATTTAGATACTTGTCAAGCATTGGAGGCACTTCAACCTTCGTTGATGGTTATGTTAAGATCTCACTATCTAGACAAGCTTTCTAAATATGATCAGATTCATTTTCCCTCTCAACATTCTCATCCTGATTCCACACCATTAATTGAAAATTCTTTCTCCCAAGGATTTCAAGATCTCCAAGAGGATTGTTTTAAATTTCATGATCCAATCTATCATCAATTAGAAGCATCTTACTTAACAACTCAATTTTCTATAATAAAGTTCCGATATTTCTTGATGTTTTCTAAGAAAGATCATATAGATGTAGGTGTATTCACAAGAATCCTTCCAAGTTTGTTTCATTGTTACTCTCATCGAAAAGGTAATGTGGCAAGTTGGGAAAAGTAAAGTGATATGACACATATTTCCTCCTTTAATAAATGTCGTCAATGTTTTGTGCAATGTTTTCAAGTTCATATATTCTCTGATGCACATTATCATATATTGGTTGTAATTGCTCTCATCTTTGTGTTTTCAAGTTAGGACCAATTACGGTGGCTTCATTGGAAATATCATGCACTTGACACCGACCTTCTAGCTAATTAGGTTAGGAGTAGGCTTAGTTGCATTCAATTTCCTTTGCATTGCATCCACCCTTTATCTTGCTCTCCATCAAGTCTCTACATTTGTTTGTTTTCTTATTGTAGATTATGCATGTTGCTTTATGTCCTGCCTCTATCTACTTTATTATTTTGGTTTTGTTTCATTGTTTTTCCATGTATTTTCTTTTTTCATATTGCTTAATAAAACTTTGCATGAAATATGCTCATGTTGGCTCAAAAGACAATGTGGCCAAACTTGGAAAGGGCAGTTGTGATGATGAACAATCCTTAGCTAATACGTTACCCCTTCTCTATTTGGGTTTACATATCTTTAAATTCAATGATGTCTAAATGGAAAATACGATCCATTTGAATGTAAATCCTTTGGTAGAACTATAAAGCCCGTATATATTCTAGAATCCTCATTCGTCTACTCAGTATTGTAAGTAAACAGTTTTTTTCTTAATAATATAGTCAAGTAGAGAAAGGATAAGGGGAAATATAAAGTGAGAAAACCAATCTTAGAGGTATATAAACACTTATCTGAAGGGAAAACCTCCTCTTCTCTCGATAAGTCAAGATCCCCCTTTTGGTCATTGAAAATAGTAAGTGTCAAAGAACAGTCCTTTTAAATAAATAAATAAAGGGTGAAAGAAAGGAAAGGCTTCCTACATAGGGAGATGAAGCAAGTGAATTCATTAGGGTATTGTCCAGGCTCACTGGTAGTGAAGAATTGCTTGATCTCTTGTAGTGACTCTGTTTGGGTACTGTCTAGGCTTGTTGGTGATGGAACAACACTAGAGATGAAACTCATACTCTGAATATCTTAAAATTCTCACTCCTATTACCCTTTACTATATTGAAACAATTGTGATATGGCATATCTTTTGTGTGTTTTAACCAATTAAGTAGATGGAGGGGACTATATCTCTAACCAGGTTAAGTAGGGAAGCCAAGGTAATCTGCAAGATTAATCAATACTTCCTAAAACACTGAGACCTTCCACTTAGAGAATTAAGCCTAAATAGAGAAGCTAGAGTTCTACCAGTGTGTTGCCAAGTGTTGTTACTACAATCAACACCCTCCAAAATTTTGCTCACAATTGAGTTTTTATCCTACTAAGGACCTTATGATCTATCGCTATATGGTTACTCCATGGTCATTTGATGTTTTGGAAAAGCATTTAATTCTTTCCTAGTTTTAAACTTTCAAGTCACTTGCACACACATGCTCAGTCTCTGATGTGTTCATGAGAAAAATTATTTTATGCAAGATTGAACAAGCATAGCATCGCTCATATAGATAGTGTTTTTTCAATGTTCAACTCATGACAACATTAAGTGTGCATTTTTGTTGACAGCCTTCCTCACTTTGTTGCATTTGTACTTTTATTATGAAGAGTTTTCTCAACTATTGCTTTTGTGCTTTCGCTTTCATAAGTGTCGCATTCACATCCATAGTTCTCACTTTTTCTTATTTACACTTTAATAAGTGGCACTTTCATGTTACATTTTCTCTGGAATGTGTTGTTTTCAAGGTCATTGGCATTTTTCAAGTGTCATCTTATGTTTTCCTCGTGTCACAAGTTTCGCTTTTGTGATTTTCACTCCTACATGTGTCACACCTTTGCACAGCACCAAAGTTAGTTCTAGCACATTTTTATGTAGTATATAGTCTCACATATCATGAGAATGTGCATCAGACACATGATTACAGCTTAGCACACATTTTGGTCGCAGTCGTCACAGTTGTCGTAACTTGTCTTCTATGTGTTGTTTCAACTATCGCACTTAGATATAAGTGTCACTTTGTTGTCATTTCAAGGTGTTATTATTATTCATGATTCTTGTGTATTATTATAGCTTTGTTGATGGAATTTATGTGTGTGATCCATGTTTGAGTCATGTTCGGATACATTTCTCTCTTTTACTTTGTTGGTCTCACACTTAGCCATTTTGGATCCCTTCTTAGTATTTCAGCTCAGTGCAAGTTGTGAAGGAATTGCCCCACTTACCGAGAGAAACTATCAACCTATACATGGGACTCAATGATACAATATTACTCCTAAATATTTGCGCACTAATTCCCTCTCAAGATCACCCCAAATCTACTTGACATGATGATCCTCCCAAGGGCAGTCACTTGATCCTTCTCGCTTATACTAACTCACTATAATGAGTTTTGGTTACCTCTACCTTGCATGACACATATAATATTCATGGCTAACAGATTGTACCTATTCTACCCTTTTATAGATGCAAAACATGCAACTCAAAGACCCTCCTATCCTCTCAATGTAGTGAAAACCCTCCTATGTAAAGTGGCTTCAGTCCTATGGCCTCCCTCAATGAAAATTGCACTCAAAATGGTCAAGCACCAATTTTTGGGTCAAACTAAGCTAGCCTAAGATGAAAATAAAATTCCCAAGAAACAATGATACCTTGTTAAAGAAAATTATTCCCTCTTTCAAGCCTTAATTCCTTTGAGCGCATGGCACACTCTCGAAGGCTAAATCCTCACCCTTATTCCATCCCTAATGTGGTTTGTTCCCAAGCCTTAATTAACCTCTTCCTCTAGATTACATGGTGCAGTAGGGAAGGCCAAAGGAAGCTTCCTCTTTTTATTTCACTAGTTAAATTATGCTCTCCTAGAAGACTCATTTTCCTTTGAGCATATGGCGCAGTCCTGAAGGCTAACGCTTTCACCTTCCAACTTTCCTAATGCGCTCTACACCCTATCCTTCCTTAGACCATTCCTTTTAGTACATGGAATAGTAGGTGAGGTTGAAGGATATCTCCCCTCATCCTTGACTAGTCAAACTTCACTTTCCTTCCTTCCTCTCTTTTCTTTGGAGAGCATGGTGCAACCTTGAAGCATGAAGCCTTCCCACCTTGTCCCTTCATCTTCCCCATTGCATTGGACCAAGGATAACTCCTATTCATAGTGCATGGCATAGTAAAAATCAATAGTGGAGCCTTCCTAAGCCATTTATGAATTTGACTACACCCTCTTAATCAAACCTCTTTATTATAAACCCTCTCACAGGCCTATCGTGAGCTGATCATTCCATGAGTTAGGTAGTGATAGGATAGATGTTTTTAAGAATTATTTTTCTTTGTCATGAATGATTTTCATTGGAAGGAGTACCTTCATAGCATGACAAGGTGATTCTAAAAGTAGATAGAAAGGAGAAAATAATAGAGAAACACTTTTGGAGAAGAAGAACAAAAGAGAGCTTTCATGGTGACAAGAGGCAAACCATGGACCAAGACAGAAAGAAGACGTTGCATGATGACCCATAGGATTCTGATATTGATCAAAGACCCTTTGGAGGGTGAAGATAAAAAAAAAATTGGATATTTCATGAAGATGAAGAATAGATCAGATATACCATCAAGAATGCAAGATGAAGCAGTAAGGAAGACAACTTCGCATTTCAACCTCATCATGAAGTCCATGTCATCATTATAAAGTTTTAACTTGTACAAGTGTCATGATAATGGTTAATATGTGTCAATTTTTCATGCCATGTAATCAATGTAGAATGTAATGATGTATTCTCAAGAAAATGACAAAATGTAATGTATGGAGGTCCAAGAGTCATATGTGGAATATGAAAAGTCACTTAGTCATATATGGACAAAATGTCTCTAGGATAAGTCCACAGGTTATATAGAATTTCAAGAGTTCTTTTGAAGTTTAAATGACATATTAGAATTCCAAGAGCCATGGGAGCAAGCCAAGAGTCAAGGGGATATGAAAGGTCATCCCGCTTTTTATAAAAGCAACCTCATGATTCAAGGCTTAAGCTTTGGAGAGCTAGTCTTCGTTTCTCTACTTAGCATAGGAGAGAAAACTATTCTTTGGAGAAGAAAAGAATGAGTTAATGTTACACTACTAGAACAAGTGCGTTATTATTGTAAATGTTTACTTGGATCTTTCACCTAATTGAAATTCAATGAGACAACACATTTTCATGCATGTATCACAAATGTTTTAGGACTATTCATGGGATGTTTACAGTATATGTTGTGATCGTATGTACTAGATAAATTGAACTATTTTGGTGGATTTGGTACTCATATTGTTGAACTTTTTTTGTATTCACTTTAATAATCATTATGTGAACAAATTTTCTAATGAATAGTTTCATGCTCTTGTGTGTCTATCTTAGGTTAGTACTATTACTTCCTTCCAAAGACTCACTCGCGTCTCCCTCTCATGAAGGTTTCCTTTTACAAATTGCAATAAGTGTTTCACAATGTCAACTTACTTGCTTATTCAAGTTTTATGTATATAATCTCTTATGTTATCCATTGAAACCAAGGTGACCTTAAGTTATGGTGGTTAGGTTGATACTCCGGATGGGGCTTCTACTCCAAACGGTGTGAGGTCTAATTGGGACTTCACATCGGGGAGACCCCCATGTATTTTGGTGGTATCCAACATTGTCAATAGGTCCCTTGGGTCTTCAACATATTAAAAGAATCAAACAAATATCAAATTATATATTTATTGGTCTCTTTCAAAGACCAGATATACACCGTAAGCATATAAGAGCAACTAGCAAGAATATGGTGCCAAAAGGATTGCAAGGAGATCAACACTTCTCAAGGAAACATGGATTCCTCTTTTTAATACCAACTACAAGCATGAACTCTATGCATAGGAAAGTGATGGATATCACCCTGAACCTACAAATATTCCCTTGTGTTGGCTTAAGGGGTCCTGACCCAGGTTCAGAGTTAGTTGCGGCAAACAAATCCCTACACTATTGGTCCTTTTGGCATCAATCAGCAGTGCGCATACTGAATTCTCACCTAAAGTAGGATGGGGGGATGCTGGAACCAAGTTTCTGCACCCAAAGATCAGTGTGATGTCCTTTTGACAACCTAGATATGCCTTCGCGCAGACCTTTATGATCCTGTAACATATTGTTGTAACTTCCTCCAATCAGCCTCTAACCTCCGCGAAGGTCTATGATTGGCTTTTGTGGAACCTGAATAGGTCAATTGGCTACTTAGACGTGCTTTAGATTACCCATAGACCATTATTTGCTCAGATCTACTTGTGTTTGATAACTTTAACAGAAAGCGTTATATTATTCGCGTAACCAATTAACATTAATTGTGTTCAGATAACAATGTAGAACAAGTAAAGTCATGCATCAATACATCATTATTTCATATGACCATTATTCATCACAGTATAAGGTGCATTCATACATAACAAAAGTTAATTGATAAAACACAGGAATTTCTGCAACAATCTTCTTTATTGATATTCAGTTAAGCTTACAAACTTAAGACTTCCCTACGCACTCAACTGCAGGGGTCTGTGCACTCAACTGCGGACACTACTCTAGGCCTATGCACACTCAGCTGAAGAGCCTTTCCCTCCTCTAAGACTTATACTTATGTGTTATACTTCTTTGCTTGTGTTGTGGAGGTAAATCCCCTCTACGGACAGAGGTGATCCCTACTAGCCCAAATGGGGTCTAGCAACAATCAAACAACGCTAACACGCAGGTTCCTAATTGCAAATTAAAGACCGATGATGAGGGCCTACCTGGAATCCAACGCTAGTACTTGTAGAAGAGTCGACGCTCTCGTTCGTTCGCTCCGACCGGTCACAATCCCCACGATCCTCGTGGACGGACACCTGCACATGCAAAGAACGATACAAATACAAGCATAAAATCCAATAGATGCAACTATATATCAGTCAGAAAGGATATAACTCAAACATCATTACAAAGACAATAAGAATGGAACCATAAGGATAGTTGTCTATTATTGATAAACAAAGAAGAATACAACCATAGTTCTGATGTCAAATCCTCCTTTGGCTGGGTGATCAGCAGCACATGCCTTGCAAAGCTTGTTGGGAATGGGGAACAAGCCTCTCTCTCCTTGGTTACTTGGACAAGAATCTACTCACTTTAGATTTAGCCTTATGGGAATGAAGAAGGCTTCTTGCAGCATGAACTTGACAATTCTCAATCTTTGGAATTCTGGAACTAGCTTGTCAAAGGAAAAAGGACAAGCTTTTATAGATAGAGGGGAAGGAGTTAGGATTTTCCACAATATTCATGGGGTTGGCTTTATCACTAAGAAGCTTCCATGAGAAGGTTGCAAACAAATTCCCTTCTATGGAGATGCAAAGCCAAACTAAACCAACTCAAGATGAATTCAGTTTATGAGTGGGTTAGGAAGAACCTTCGGAATTTTGTTTGTTAAAAACATTTCCCAACTTGGCTGGCGCGAGTGCGACTCTGAGATAGAGCACCAGCTGGCGCGCCCTCTTTGCGAGTGATACACAGTGAAACCACGCCAATGGAAAAAGGGCTATTTTTATGGGTATTATGCAGAAGATGTCTTCAGGGCATATGAAGTTCATACTTAGGGGAATACAATGCAAGTGTTTCCAGGTCATGTCACTTCTCACAGGTCCTAGAATGAGCCCTCCAAGATGTGGGATAAGGGGTAAGAGGGACAGTGACAAATTTTTGTGTAACAGATGCCCCCTAAAGCATGAGGCCCAAGAGAGAGAGAGGGGTGAAATTCTTTACAAGAACATGGCCAACCGAAAACACTGCCATCAGAGAGCCTGCATGGATAAGTACAACTGATATCTCAAGTACATGATGTATGTGGTATGGGTGTAGCCATCCATAGCAGAGTACATAAAAGTCTAGATCCAAGGTATGGACGCAGCCATCCAGTAAGGATCGATAAACAGACTCAGGCATGGTCACAGCCATCCAGTGAATGAGTCATGTAATGATCATAATAATCCACAAAATCGCAACCTGGATCCCAACAGACAAAATTCAGGGTCTTGCACTCCATCTCGACCCGAACAAAGTACAAATTCAAGCATGCGAATATGGGAGTCGAAGTTGAACATGCAGGAACATCGTCTGATTACTAGTCAATGATGAAAATTGTTAACAGATGCAAGAGGTACCACCAATAATGATAATGGTCCTCAAGGTACTATAGGTACAATATACGGCGTGCAAATCAGTGAGCCGACATCGAACACCCGTAGAATCATTCGATCGAAGGCCAATGATGAAAACCTCATCGAACACGAAGAACCTACCATTGAGGCATGCAAGCTCTAAGGCACCTGAAGGGAGTCTCTTGGTCAACTTTCTGGATAATCAGCTGAAGTCGACAGGAAGCAACCTTGATCGAAGGTGGGCCATAGTGTTTCCCACATCATCAACACGAGACAAAGGAAGAATAATATTTTGTGAATCAGGATTATGTGAGTTATCAGAGGGAGGTTGATTATTCTGCAGAGGTCAACTTCTCTTGAACATATTGGCGGCACGACAGTGGACTTGGAAGTATTTGACATCAAATGATCAAAGGTCATGGTGACAAGACAATGAGCAGATGAGAGGTCAAAAAGGATCACCCAAACCCACGAAGGCAAGTGAAAAATGAGATGAGATGCACCCACCCAGACACAAATGCAGACAAGTGCCATGTTCAAGAGCAACATACTATCGACACGACAATGATTTTGGTTCCATTTTCCCCACCATTTCTGGCGAGTACCCCGGTTATTTTTCATGCCAAGCTTGACGGGGATAGCATATGCTTGTAATGCGTCATTTCGACGGAATCCAACGTCATCAAGTTTTAACGAGTCTGACAGAGGAAGAACTCGGCGTCTTTTCATGTTTAGAGAGTTTGAAAAGGAAGTGGAAAAGTAAACTCTAGGGGTGTCCTTTTTCGTAAAGTTGTGTCTCTCGAGCCCGAAAAATTATAAAACAATGCTCGAAAGAACCACCCGATCGTTACAATCGAGGATACTTTTCATAATTAGTGATTTCGACCTGAAAAAGTAAAAATGCGATTGAAACCACGTCGTTTCGTAACCGTTAACGAACCTGAAACGACAAGGGCCCGACGATCTTTTCGTATTTACACAGTCGGAAAAGAGTTTAAAGACGATCGCCTCTTATTTACGTTTAACGAGTTAAGAGGAATAACTCAGCAACCTTTCTAGCTTTAAACGGTCAGAAAAGAGCTGAAAGTAGACCTCCATTTTTATTCTTTTTAACGAGTCAAAAAGGGAAAAAATACTCAACAATCTTTTCATATTTTACGAGTTAGAAAAGAGCTTAAAGGTGACTCATCCTAGAGGAACGAGTGGTATAAAGGGTAGCAACTAGTTCTAGAAATGGTGGAACTGCTCAAAACATGTAATGGTCAAGAGGTTGGCTTTAACTGCAGTCCCTCAGGAAAGGAAAACAAGCAAGTGAAAGCTTATGATCGGCCAAAGAGATGGTGGCAATGGGATGAAAACAACCAAGGCTCATCTAACAGAATTTAGTGGATAAAAATGGCAATCACGAGATGTACATCGGGTATGGGTTCATTTTTACACAAGCGTGAACCATGGAGAACTCTGCTTGGATTCGGTTTCATGTTTACACAAGCTTGAAACGAAAAACTATGCTTGTTATAAGTTCACATGCCCCCAGCATAATGATGCAAAATGATGTACATGCCCCCCAAGCTTCATTGCATTCAACAAAGTGGATGGAATGAAGGTTCACTTTCAAGATCTTGGAAAGACTCGATTTGGAAAGGGAATTGTTTCATTTTTTAATGAGGTTGACACAGTAAAAGAACTATTCTCATAACCCTTGTTTCATTTTTAACGAGCTTGACACAAGATCAGGAACTATGATCGAGGATCCGTGGTTCATTTTTTAACGAGGTTGACACAGGAACAAACTATCCTCAAACCAAACCCAGTTTCATTTTTTAAGGAGCTTGACATAGGAAAGTGAACCATGCTCTGACCAGACCTAGTTTCATTTTTTAAGGAGCTTGACATAGGAAAGCGAACTATGCTCTGACCAGACCTAGTTTCATTTTTAGGGAGCTTGACATAGGAAAATGAACTATGCTCCGACCAATCCTAGTTTCATTTTTTAAGGAGCTTGACATAAGATCAAGAACTATGCTCTGACTAGTCCTAGTTTCATTTTTTAAGGAGCTTGACATAGGAAAATGAACTATGCTCCGAACAGACCCTAAGTTCATTTTTTAAGGAGCTTGACATAGGAAAACGAAATATTCTCCGACCAATCCTAATTTCACTTTTTAAGGAGCTTGACATAGGAAAGGAACTATGCTCCGAACAGACCCTAAGTTCATTTTTTAAGGAGCTTGACATAGGAAAAAGAATTATGCTCCGACCAATCCTAATTTCATTTTTTAAGGAGCTTGACATAGGAAAGGAACTATGCTCTGACCAGACCTAGTTTCATTTTTTAAGGAGCTTGACATAGGAAAGTGAACTATGCTCCGCCTAGACCTAATTTCATTTTTTAGGTAGCTTGACATAGGAAAATGAACTATGCTCTGACCAATCCTAGTTTCATTTTTTAAGGAGCTTGACATAAGATCAGGAACTATGCTGCGACTAGTCCTAGTTTCATTTTTTAAGGAGATTGACATAGGAAAACGAACTATGCTCCGAACAGACCCTAAGTTCATTTTTTAAGGAGCTTGACATAGGAAAACGAACTATGCTCCGACCAATCCTAATTTCATTTTTTAAGGAGCTTGACATAGGAAAGGAACTATGCTCCGCCCGAACTTCATCATAATGAACAGGAAGTCGGGGCTTCCAAGAGTGGCACTCCCGATGGGAGGTCAATGTCTCGGAAGTCAGGACCCAATGCCCCCAGGACACTATGCACGACGGCGGCATTGCTGGATATAGGCATGGGAGAGTTAGCCACGTAGTTGATCTGGGGTGAGACAGACACAACTATTGGATGAGAACCAAGAGGGAAGGGCAAGTGTGCCAGAGGGGCTTGTGGACGAATGAATGATAATTGATCCATTGTCATTATTCTTCCATCGTGTGGAAAGAAAACCACAAGGAAAAGTGAAGAAACAAGGGCTCACATGGCATACACATAGTCACGACCAAGGAGAAGACTGAAGTCTAAATAACCTTGGGTAACCGAGATGTCTATATAGATAGTCTTGCCTCCCAAAGTGATAGGGAACTTTGGAAGGATCCCTAATGGTTGACTCGTTCCTCCGTCAAAAGCGGTGAGATTCGGTGCGACAGGTACAAGCGATGGAGAACCCAAAGCTTTCCAAGTAGTAACAGGCATAAGACTAACCAATGCTCCTTCATCTAACACAGTGCCAGGCAGCGCCATATGGGAGGCATAGACGGTGACCCAGAAAGGCACATGGGATGGAAGAGGAGGGGTAGTCAAACGACTCCAATCGAAGGAAACGACCGAACTACTTGGTGGGGGAACCATATGGTTTCCCCCCTGCTCAGAAGGAACCGAATCGGAATTCTCCGGAGAGGTTGGGATGGGAAAACCATTATCAAGCTCAAGAGAATTTGATGAGACGAGAAGAACATGGGAATTTGGCTCTTCTGAAACAGAGTGGTCGACAGGAGATGAACTCCGTTCGACACTCTTTCCGACCAATGGTTGGTCTGGAACAGACTGGACACAGCCAGGTTTGGGAAGAGGGGCCTGGACAAGAGAAGAATGTGAACCAATCTCATTGTTGGGAGGCGAATGATCTGCAGCTGTAGAAAGATGTTGATATCCAACGGGGAGTTGGGGTGAGGGAGCTGGGAGACTTTCCAAAACAGTGGAGGCTTTATCCATGAGTGGACAAAGGTGAAGGGGATGATTTCCT
>APFE031487042.1:60288-104129 GCA_000404065.3 Pinus taeda
GGGAATGAAGAAGGCTTCTTGCAGCATGAACTTAGCAATTCTCAGACTTTGGGACTTAGAATTTGGAACTTGGAGACTCTGGAACTAGCTTGTCAAAGGAAAAAGGACAAACTTTTATAGATAGAGGGGAAGGAGTTAGGATTTCCACAATATTCATGGGGTTGGCTTTATCACTAAGAAGCTTCCATGAGAAGGTGGCAAACAACTTCCCTTCTATGGAGATTCAAAGCCAAACTAAACCAACTCAAGATGGATTCAGTTTATGAGTGGGTTAAGAAGAACCATCGGAAGTTTGTTTGTTAAAAACATTACCCAACTTGGCTGGCGCAAGTGCGACTCTGAGATAGAGCGCCAGCTAACGCGCCCTCTTTGGAGGATTTCCCCCATTGGCGCGAGTGATACATAGTGAAACCGCGCTAATGGAAAAAGGGCTATTTTTATGGGTATTTTGCAGAAGATGTCTTCAGGGCATATGAAGTTCATACTTAGGGGAATACAATGCAAGTGTTTCCAAGTCATGTCACTTCTCACAGGTCCCAGAATGAGTCCTCCAAGATGCAGGAGAAGGGGTAACAGGGATGGTGACAAATTGCTATGTAACAGCTTGTACCCCTAGACAACTTCCTACTTGACTTAGACATCCCTAAGACACGCCTATTTATACAATTCCATGGTCCATGGACCATGGGTAGATCTTCAAAAGCTGACTCAAGTTACATAAAAGAAGGGTAAAACCCTTTTTGACTCTTAACTAGCTACATGCTCCACAACCACATTTTTCAGAGGCTTTACATATTTTTACATCAAAGCTTGGGATTTTGCCCCAAAACTGACCCAAGGGACCCCATCCCAACATGCCCCCAACACAAAGATCGTGACTCATCCTGGAGTCACTCAATTGGCATTGAGATATTGTAGTGAAGATCCCCCAGTTCAACTTGAACCACTGCTTCTTCAGCTACGCTCTACATGGTTTCCTGCTTCACCTATTCAACCAATTGCTCTGTGGTTGGTCCTTTGCTATCTTACTTGATTTTCTGTTGTGTAAGCTGCAGTTCACCAACTTGTCGTATATGTTAGTGGAGACTTTGTAGGCTTCTTCCAACCGAGGGTCCAACCTTGCCTTAAGGACTACATCTTTTTCTGCACAGCTTCCACTTGTGCAAGGAGTTTCTTGCTCTCCTTCAACTTAGCCAGGTGATCCGTTGAGCCACTATGAGCGTCATCGCCCGCACTTCGTCATACTACTACTGAAGCTCGTGGATCTCTATCTTTAATATTTGCAGGTTGGGATCTTCCTGTAGGTTCGTCACTACTTCCGTGGCATACTCAAACAACGTTGTGTAGTCTACCACTGCGGCATCGATAGTAGCTATTCCATCCTTAAAAGTTGTTTTGCGTTGTTCCCTAACTTATGGCAGGGTCGAAGGCTGTCACCTAAGCTCCAATTCTGTGATTTTCAGGTTGAGCTCAAACTGAACTCGTGCCACCTCTATCTTAGCATAGCAGAAACCCGCTGCAAGTTTCATAATCTTGGCCTCAAGCGGCGCCTCCTCTGGGATGTGCATCTCCGACATTGTCCTACATGCTTCTGCCATTGTAGCTGCCAGATGGGCGCTTTTCACTTGGATCGTCTCCTTTGCCTTCAATGCCTCTATCTTATCAATGAACATTTTCTCATTGTTCAACCGATACTCACTGATGAGGCTGAGCATGTGCTGCTCTCATGCTCGTAACTCTGTTGTCACACCTTCTTGCAGCATGTGAAGATACTTGTTGGGGAGCATTGCGAGGTTGAGGCCGATGTTCTTTAGACTACTCACGATGACCTTGTCATCAGCCACTTTCATGCTCAAAGATATTTCTGGTAGTGACTACTTAGAGATCCATTGACCTGACCATCTCTACAGCCTTATTGGTCCCTGGTGCCAGACTTGTCTATGCATCGCTCACTTGACCTACACCCACCTGGATCTTGCTCGTCTGGATCTGCAACTCATGCAAATCCTTTTGAAGAGTGCCTAGTGAATGTAGGTGCTTTCTATGAGTGCGATGGGATCCAATGGTGGCTTCGTCTCTTTCGACTTCTTCTAGGGCCCCTCCTTCTGGTTTTCCCTGTACCTTTTCACCTGAAAGTGGTGCTTCGGCCTTCATCTCTACCACATCCCTGTTGTGATTGCTCCTCTTCCTCAGTTTGGGGTGAAGGGAATTTACCACTCCGCTCAGAGTCGTGTTGTTCCTATTTGGCATGCGACTTTGCAGCATGCTCTTTTTCCAGTTGGGCCTTATCCTCTGCCTCCTTCCTTCATTTCTCAGCCAGCTGCTAGACCGCCTGCTTTGCTACCTCCTTATTTTTCTCCATGGAACTCCCTGTGCCTCTGCTAGTACCTGTGGCCAGATCAAATGGAGAATGCCAATTCGCTGGCCAACGCTTGATAACCTCCTGAATGGCATCATCTATGGCAAGATAAGGCAGATCAAACCACTTCTGTTGCGAATCCTTCAACGACTTGTTATATATGTGATGGAATTATGCCTTAAACTCCATGTACTCCAATAAATACTCAAATACAGTCGGGGACAACCATGGCTTTCTAGTGATGACCATGCGAATTCTTCCCTCCATCAACACCCAGAAAACTTTTGTCTATGTGACCCGTGCAGAGTCCTTTGTGGCCCAAATGTAGGCAAATTGTGCAGCCTCCGGCAATCCTTTCTCTAAGGGAGGAAACTAGTTATCCTCCAGCAGCTCCCAAGCTACTAGCATGATGGAGAGCAACAACCATGTTTAGTGGATGGTTTTGCTCTCGTCATGAGCCTCGTGAAAATTCACAAGGAACTCACTGTAGAGGTAGCGTGACCAATTAAACTGCACGCCTTCCATGCACTATGCATCTAACGATATTACTGGTTTCGAAACCTCTCCGCACATCATTTCCTCATGACCTTACGTCGAGGATCTGTGTGGAAACTTGCACCGCGGGGTCAGTGATAGACGTGATGGAGTACCCGTGTGGGTTCTTAACTAGCTTGAACTTCTCCTTCATCCTTTCTGCCAAGTCGCGCTCACTAGTTTTTCTACCAAAATCCTTGGCCATATTCAAGCCTAAATGTGGCAAGAGTGTGATCCGATGGATTACCATGTCTGTGATTGGGATCGGTGCGCTCATCCACAAACATCCATCATGAACTAGAGTCAGCAATTGCTTGATAACAATGATATTGATGTTGGAGTGGTGGTAGTGGGGCACCCTCAGTAGGTTCAGTAACCCTGATGATTCACTCCATGAATCCACTAAACTGGCTTCAACACAGTGACACCAGATTCTTTATAGTACACCCACTTCATATAGTTCTCTATCGTGAGGTGGGGAACCTCTCATGGTTTGCCAAATCCTGGTCTTCCATTTTCAAATGGGGAATCTGCACTAGGCGTGGGCCTTCAAATGTGATGCCTTCTAGTAGCAAGGGCATATTTAGGAGGAATTTCCCTCATATGGCTCCTTAGTGACCTTCACCTTTCCCTTACGGGGAAGGATGTAATTTGACAATTTAGAGATGGGCTCCACACCCTCGGCATCGATATCCTCCACACCCTCTTTGACCTCCAAATCAACAACTTTCTCCTTATCCTTCACCAGTTGTTTATCTTTCCTCTAAGCCTGAGTAGCAGAGTGCTTCCTTGGATTATCATGCACCAGTGTAGGCTTCAGAATAGGTGACCTTGGCATCGTAGGCATAGGATCTGGAGCCTCCATGATGACAATTTTTGGAGCCGCTCCTTCGGAGGCAACAGTTCCTCTGGTGCTTGTAGTCTCACCTGGTCCAAACACAGTGTTGAGAATAAATTTTTGGGTTTCCTTAGGTAAAATATTAAACACTAAGCAAGCGACCAAATCTATGAAAACCTAAGGATTCATAAACAATGGACAGCACAGCTCAAAAATTCTAAGGATGCAAAGTGTTCTCTACTGGACAGCCACATGTAATTTATAGGCAAATTTGAATTCAAATTCGATGTTCCCCCTAAAATCCATTCATAAATGTTGATTTGGTGGAAAATATTCAAAGATTTCAACCTTAAATGTCACCCCCTCGCTCCTCTTAATCGTCTCTTGGCTGTCAATTCATGAACAGTGATTGTAATGATCATTTTCTGGTTGTGTTGCACGATGTCTCCCCTCATAACGCAACTCCCTTTGCACACCTTCTAATACTGTGACACCACCTTTTTCCATGCAGCCCCTCTGTCGCGTAGTTCCTCCAACCTGGTAGTGTAGTTTATAGTCTCATGCTCCCTTGCAGCTGCCTAGAGCGCTAAGACTATCCTACCGTCATGTAGTCATTGAGCCGAAACCCCTGTGTATGGTGTAATGCCCCACTTAAATCTTATCCTACAAATTTTGTTAATGTTTACATTATCTGAAAATATTGAGAAATATTGGTCTAATATAAAATTCATGATTTCTATTATTGAAATTCCCAACTTACATTCTCAAATTGAATCTTAGGTAGGATATGGTCCTCTCCACTCATTATATATATATATTATATATATATAATATATATATATTATTTATATATCCCCAATGTACCCTCACTTTTACTAGGGAGAAGACATGATCCTCTCCATCTAATTACATATCACATTCCCCAATGTACCCTCACACTTACTTGGGAGAAGACATGGTCCTCTCCAACTTATTATCAATATATATATTCATCTCACATTCCCCAATGTACCCTCACACTTACTTGGGAGAAGACATAGTCCTCTCCAAATGTACTTTCAAATTTACTTGGGAGAAGACATCGTCCTCTCCCATTAATTTCCTAATTTTATATTCATGTCACATTTCCAAATGTACTTCCAGCTTTACTTGGGAGAAGAGAAATCAACTGTAAGGATGGATAAGAAGTTAATGGCATTAATGAGGGTGGTTGAGATGGAGAAGAGAGGGAGGGTATAAAAGGGAAGGGGGAAGGGAGAAAAGGGGATGTTGGGCCTTGCTTATGATTTTGGGATTGGTTGTGATTTTAGGACTTGTTGTGTTTTTTTTGGAGACCTTAAGAACCTGTGGGATTTCTTGGGTTGTTGAGAGGAGGGAAATGTTGTTCATTTTGGTCTGGATCACTCATCTTGGACACACACACTACATCTGGTTGGACTTGGGCTCGGAGGGCTAGGGAACTCGTGGAGGTTTCCTGGGCTAGGGATTATTTCCTAGTTGGTTAGGAGGTAAATCCAGTTGGATCCATCAAGATGAGCGTTCAGCAGGAACAGCAGGACAAAGACATCTCCACCAGCCACCGGTACAGGTATTCCTCCATAGATTACTCTTGTAAATTCTATTAGGATGTAAATGGTAAAATTTTATTTGTTTAATAGTCTTGTAAGTAAGTAAACTACTACCTCTTATTGCATTTAAATCTTTCATAAATAGATCGGTTAGCAGACCCTAGGGCAGATCCTAGGATAGGGCTCTTACACATGGTAAACTACTACCTCTTGTGAGTAAGTAAACTATTGCCTCTTATTGCATTTAAATATTTCAGAAATAGATCGATTAGCAGACCCTAGGATACGGCTCTTAAACATGTTATCAGGGCTTGGGTTCAAAATCTGGACCTTGAAGCCTACCCACTAGATATTTTTCAAATCTAGTTGAATCTTTGAAGACCAAGACATTACTAACCTGTAAATTGCACTTTAAAATTTTCCTTGCAATCAGGTAGAAGCTTCCATCTAAGCTAAAATAACACTTTAGTTTCTATCTAAGCTAAAATAACACTTTAGTTTCTATTGCAACAAGAAAATTTTATGTTTTCAGGCAAATAAAATTATGTAGAAGACCATTCTGTGCTAAACCTTTTGGCAGTATTCTTTGAAGGCGGTTCTTTGAGCAATTTGAAGTAATATTAGTGTGTGTTCATGTTTGCAGCATTCCATGCTTTGCACAGATGAAGAACTGAGCTCTCTAAGCTTCTTTTCCCATTCTCTTTGGGTAATTTCCTTGGCCTTGTACTGATCAATCAACTCTGCCTACTGTTCTAGCACCCTTTCCATTATCCATCACCCACTTTCCCTTCCTTACTCTCACAAAAAAGTGCCTGTACACTCCATGGATATTATAAATGGAAAGGGAAATCCGATCAGGTATTTTTCTTCATTTACTTTTATTTTTAAAGTGCATTCATGCGTCGATTCAGAAAGGTGAACCAGGACAGAAAGATCCTTCTACACTAGGGCATTTTCATTGGCTCATGTATGTGTTTAATTAATTCCATTTTGCATAAAAGCCAGATAAAATGTCAGGACATGCAGACAAGTCTTGAATTGAAGAAATTTTAGGATTCAGTAGAGACTGTATTTTGGATATCTTAGATACTACCCTGATTTTGATCGAGAACTTTAACAGCTGAATATGTTAATTTATCTCTTACATCAGAGTAAACCCGAAAACAAACTAGAGTTCTCTTTTTTGGTTACCAATTGCATTGTCGAATCCCTCGAGTCTTTGCAAAGTATAAATTTTAACAAAGAATTTAATTCTACTGGTGTCTCGATGCACATATAAATTCATATAATTAAAGTATAAGTATGTAATCGAGGGGACCAAATCATATATAACTACTACAGAAAGGGAAGAATAAGAGAAATTTTTTGATTTGACAAGAATTAATCCATAGTAATCCATGTTTGAAACATTCCACATGCAAATCATAGGACAAGGGGACCAGCGACATATAAAATTGCTATAGAAAGAGATGAATAAAGTGTTGTAGATGCTTCACTAAGAAAAAATCACTAAGATGCCTCAAATAATTCAAAATTCCATGACCATATTTAAATCATTTGTGACATGAAACTCCATGTATATTTTTTATCAACTTATATCCATAGAAAATTTAGTTCTAGCATTTAGCTTCTAGGATAGGGCTCTTACTTTCCCTCAACTGCAGTAACGTGATCTTAGTGGGCTATCAAGAATATCTTATGATGGTCTTCTTGCTCTCTTGGAGAACAGTAAAACAAGTTTGGTGAAATTCAACTTGATTGGGTGTGTACAAGTTACAGATTGGGCTATATTTGGTATAGCCAGCCTATGTGGAGAAAACCTTCAGACATTAATTCTAGATGGTTGTAGAAAGGTGACAAATCGAAGTCTAAAGATTATTGTTGACCTTTGTCCAACTTTACAAGACTTAGATTTGGCAAAGTGTGGGCTTACAGATAATGGAATTGTCTCTTTATTATCTGCAAGACAATAGGCTATACAGATTCTTTCTTTATCAGGTTGCATGCAAATAACGGATAAATTCTTGCCTTTTATAGAAAAGATGGGTGAAATATTGCTTGGTTTGAACTTGCAGCACTGCAATGGATTGAGTCAGAGGGCACTTGATTCAGTTGGGGCACATTTATGGCAATGTGATATACTTGTCTCTTAGAAAACACTTGGGAATATGAGATACAACAAATGCTACAGTTTGAATCAAGAATTTTTCTTCAAATATTGCAGGATTTGTAAGTATTGACATGAAATCTTAAATTATTTTGATTCAGATAGGACATTGGAACCAATTCATCGAGGACGATTTCCTGGTTCTCCTGGCAGTTTACAGGAACAAGTCAACAATTTCCAGATGGTTTGCTCCATCTTGAATTTTTGGGCCCATAGCAGTGTAACATGGGCTTTAGTATTTAAATTACTCATTCCTCAAGGGTTGGAACTAGGCTTTTTTTTGCAGGTGTCCTCTTTTATTACCCTATTTATAGTCCCCAATGGTCACATCCCCAGTTAAAGCACTCAAGAGAACTATCAAACTCTGGTGCATGGTGGCTAGGTTCTTCTTGCATGATTTTTCACTTTCTGGTTTTTTTAGAGGTCCTAGTTTGCTTTGCTGGATGTTTATCCAGTGTTTTACCCATACTTCATTAGCCATGCTGTGTGTTTAGGCTTAGTTTCTTACTTTGTAATCACAATTCGCAACTTCTGTAGTGATTAGGTTTTGGCTATGGCAGTGATACTTGTCTCTGTGCCATTTCGACTCTGGAAGTTGTTTTTCCAAGCCTTCTGAGCTACAGACTGGGAATTCAGTTCAATAGAATGTATCCATGTTATAGTTTATCCTTTGTTGGGGTTTCTATTTTATGGATATTATTGCCCCTTTCTATGAGTTTCTTCTTAAAATATCCCTCTTGAAAATTTCAAAATTCTGCTTATTGCCTTGGGAATGCTTATGAAGATTGATTGTTGTTCTCATGGAATGGAAATATTTACAACTAATTATTGTCTACTTACAAAAAAAGTATCAACATCATTTGAATGACCTGATGATATTTGTTAATCTCTAATTTCTAGTGTTGGATGCGTCAATTTTGAAGCAAAGGGTTTTTCCATGGAAAATGATCTAGTTCATGATTATGTTGTAGATCTTGAAAAATAGTGTAATTTTATAAGAATTATTGAATTAAAAATTAGGTATATTAGCAATTCGATACATTTGTAATCATGTCAAGATTCTGTAGTTTATGTTGATTAGGTACTTTTGTAATTGATTATTCAGATCACTAATAAAAAGGATTAAGGGATTATGGTCATGGAAATATTTTCAGTTTAGTAAAATATTTGTTTGCAACAATGCACTTGCAATTTTTATAAAAAGTGAAAAACCTTTCAAGGTTGAACTGAACCATCATTTCTTAACTAGTGAAAATTCACTTATATTCATGTGCACTCGAAATATGTGAAACTAACTCTTCTTGTTCGTATGCGCTAGAAATATCATAGCTATTTTTGTGTGCTAGTTGAGAAAAATATCATGTTAATTTGAATAGCGTCATGATATTGCATTTTTTTCAGCCCCAAGTTCCAGCGTTGAGTGTGAAAATTGAAGCAACAGCTTCAGGATCTGCTGCAGAGCTCCTTGAAAAAATGTTGTGTAACTAACTCTACAAGAATTCATGAGAACTAGAAAATAGGGATATTGAGGTTTCACTACATTGGTAACCATGCCCAGATTTTGTAGTTCAAGGTTTTGCACTGACAAATTATTTCTAATATTCTACGGACAAATGCTCATGAAGATTAATGGTTGTTTTGTCGACTGGAAGTATTTACAAGTAATTATTTTATACTTACCGTGACAATGATTACACCATCATTTGAATCCCCTCATGATATGTTTTTTAATTCCCAAGTTCAATTGTTGGATGTGTCAAATATGAAGCAAAAGGCCTTTCAATGCAAAATGATTTAATTCAGGGTTATGTTGCAGAGCTCCTAAAAAAACACTGCTTTAGAATTATCCCAAAAAAAAAAACTGAAAAATTGAAAAATAGGGATATCAGCCAGAGAGAACATTGGTAGTTCATGTTCGTTGTGTACCTAATATAATTATTTCTTTCAGATCACTAATAAAAAGGATCAACTGAATTTTTATTAATCATGAAGCCTTGGGATTGGTTTTGTAATCTCACAAGAATTATTGAATTAATTTGAAGGTATTTTGTTGATTCACCACATTGTTAATGATATCAAGACTCTCTAGTTGATGTTGGCTGCGTAGCTAATATACTAATTCATCTAAATTAATTAAACTAGTTTAAGTTGTGTTCTTATTTAATCCAGATGGTTTTGCAATCCTAGAGTTAGATAGATATATATATATATAACACTGCTTTAGAATTATCCCAACAACAACAACAAAAACTAAAAATTGAAAAATAGGGATATCGTCCAGAGAGAACATTGGTAGTTCATGTTCGTTGTGTACCTAATATAATTATTTCTTTCAGATCACTAATAAAAAGGATCAGCTGAATTTTTATTAATCATGAAGCCTTGGGATTGGTTTTGTAATCTCACAAGACTTATTGAATTAATTTGAAGGTATTTTGTTGATTCACCACATTGTTAATGACATCAAGACTCTCTAGTTGATGTTGGCTGGGTAGCTAATATACTAATTCATCTAAATTAATTAAACTAGTTTAAGTTGTGTTCTTATTTAATCCAGATGGTTTTGCAATCCTAGAGTTTTATATAATATATTATAATATATATTATATATATATACTATATATATATATATATATATATATATAAATATATATTATATTATATATATATATATATAACTCCCAGGTTACATTAAAAGATTATCATATCACTCCTATAAAATCAATAGTTTCTTTAAATCATGTGTTTCAGAAGATCCATCCCAATCCCAAGTCTTCCATTCACATTTAGGATGAAAGGAGTTTAGAGTGGGTTCTAGAGAGATTTAGCATGGTTGAACCATAGTAGGCCTACGATTGCCTACAAGATAAAATGAAGTATGTTAGCTAAAATCATAAAACAAATGCAAACAGCAAATAAATTTATTATCATCTTGGGTTACACCTTTATGTTTGTTTGCTAAACAATATAGTGAAACATCAAATTTGTGATAGATATACTACAAAATCAATCTTTTTTTTTGCACTTGTCCATATGCATCTCCCTGTATTGGTTGATATGACTTCCAATAATCCATGGAATAACTTGATTGCTCATGTTGTCAAAATTCTGCAATTTGACATCCTTCAATGTGTGTTATATATAATTCTGCAATTTGACATCCTTCAGTTTCTGTCATATATGATTCTGCAATTTGACATCCTTCAATTTGTGTCATATATAGGACTATCAATGAAGGAATAGTAGCTCAAATCTTATTTACGTCTGCCTGCCTTCAAGAACTCATCAATGCTTTCCATCCTTTTGTGATCACCATCTTCCTTAAGAGAATGCTTGGATTTTTAAATTTGGAAAAAGTTTTGGATTTTTAAATATTGGTTGGTATGGTGAGGTTTACCTTTTCCTTGCAATTTTTTTTTCTAATGTCGGACTGCATTTATGAACCCTTCTAAATAAATCTTGTATTTTTGGATTGATCTATGAGTTTGGAGTCAAAAGACTAGTATCTCTCACTCTATTCTAAAATGATTTTTTGATACTAAAATTCAACTAAGGGTGATTTCCACCTTTGACACTTCCTCTTGAAATACTTTCAGTCAATAGATTTGTTGTGGTGTTATGGGAGATTTTGTCATTGAAGGAGAAATCTCTAATAAGGGTTTGTCCAACAATATAAAAATAATAATAATAATAATAATAAATAAATAAATAAACAAATAAATAATTTGATAGCTCTAATCCAACAAAACAAAGTGACTAGCACTATAACTGTTCTCTTGCATGTGACTATGTAGCCCTTCAATGGATCGATCAACAAGTTTTCTATAATTCGGAAAAACCTACTATTTTTTTTATGAAAGCAAAATTTCTACATGGCTAAATAAAAATAAAACAGAAGAATAAATATACAAGATAAGTGCTTGCACTAAAAAAAAAAAAACGTTTATCATGGCATGCTCATCTCAATTCACAAAAAATGAGATGAAGGAATAACATTAAATAATTTTCTTTTAATGGCTCATTTGAAACACTCTTTGAAAAATAATGATTTGACTTGTTATCCACAACCTAGAGACCAAGTCATTACAATAATTTAGCTTTACATTGCCTAAAACCTTTATAAGATAGGCGATAAAATCTAAAGGACAATTACACCTTTAAAACAACTCCAATAAAACCTCAAAAATTCTTATTATCATTCAAAATATTTTGTAAATGAAGGCCCGTGTCTATACCACAAGTCTAAGGCACTTTTGTGAAACATGGGAATGACATTCCAAGTTCAAAACCAAGTCATTAAAAACCCCAATAAATAATGTGACATCAAACATAAAGGAGGCCGATTTGAACTAAAAAGAAGATCCTTTGCTTGGAAGAGAAGTCACTCCACCTTATGACTAGATTATGTCCACATAGGATCCAATGTTCCACTCACTTGGCTTTCACACCTTCAATGTCCACTTGGAGGAGACAAACAGCTAGTAAAACAAGGTCAACTTGGTCCATTAGACTTGACTTGCAATGCTCTTCCACTTTTCTGCTTGGTGACTTGACTTTCATTGAGTATTTGACCATTTTCAACATTTAATTAGCCAAATAGCTAGATTTGACCCTTCAAACAATCCAATAGACCTCATTTGTGTGGGCCAAACTCTCTTATTAGTGAGCCAAATGTTAGGTCTCCAATGCCTAGCACAATTTGAGAAATTGGGAACATGGGTTTTGTTTGGATTACTTTTTAGATGAAATTTGACATTGGAAGTCAAAATAACAAATCTCAAATTTGAGAAGTAAATGACTATGAAGCATGAGAATTCAAATTAGGATGTGTTGAAATACCCTATATGTCACGTTAATGATTATCCTATGGGTGGTGGTATCTTCTAGTGGAAACATAGATTGAATACCATGGACTTGTGTAAGGCTTATTGTGATAATTGTTTTTAATGATCTTAATTTTAAATGAGGAGATCAATTCATAGAGAAATTGAGATTTTAGAAGGAAAGCTTATTTAGTTAATGAAAAACCAATGAAAATATTAGAATACACTTTTACCCTTATTCTAGCGTTGAATAAAATGCCGTGAAAAGTAATGTGTCTCTAGTTTTGGATAAAAGGACCCTAAACTTTCTTTGCAACTTTTGTGGTCACTAGCCACTTGTGAAAGGAGTAGGCATTGTTAAAAATGTGGTGCCATTTAGAAGGGAAATACTAATAGCAGCAAGGCAAAGGCAATTATTCCATTCGTTTAATTATTTCTCATTTGTCTAGTCATATTGTGAGCTACATTATATATCATGAAATTGTTTTAGTACTAGTAAACAATGACTAAATATATAATAAATTTGAACCTTTGACATTTAGAGGACATTTCTCTCAATTTAGAAAAGAAAATATGAAAATCATGCTAGAAATAGTTCCAAAGTTTTGAGTCTTTCATTTTCAAGATTAACTAATTGGTTTGGAAGATGAAAAACCATCAAATTGGGAGAGTGGGACTTTTATATTCACTAAGGTTTTAAAGAAACTATATGCATAAAACTTATACTAGCACCTTCTAGTGGAATTGATAGTGCACTAATCCATTGCTTTCCATTATTTTGGTTTTGGTACCACCTTATAGCATATCTAGGTTCAAATGCTATTTTCCATGAAAGATAGTGGAATCTGTTTCAACTCTAATTGATTCGAGGAGTTCCACAAGGATGTCACATGAGCATTTATGATGCCCATTTTGACGTAGACAGCTACCTATGTTAAGGTTTTATTTTACAGTTCCATGTTATTTATTTATGAACATTGTGTAATATTGATGCATTTGGTTGAACATGTGAAACTACTTAGGTTGGATTTTGATGATGGAAATATTTGATGTATGACTTACTTGGTGATGATTTATCTAGTACATGACTTATCAAAGCTATTGTCATTTCATGTATGGATTAAGTGAATATGATCTATCTAATGAATGACGTAGTGAAATTATGATTGTTTCCAGTATGAACTACAAAATTGACACGTGGATACTAGACTTAATAGTGTGATGATTATACATCTTGTTATTATATAAATGCATGAATGAGAGCTAACCCGCAGGGGGAAAGAACTATATGATACCTAGGAGCTACTCTTCCATTGAGGGAAGGTCGAGACATCTCATGGGGAAGGTATAATGCACATTGTTCTATTACATTTGGTATCTACTTGATATGCACTCTTATGACATGAGTAAAATGCAAATGACTGGTGGCAAAGACTACCAGACTGGATTATTCGATGATAATTCCAACCAGCTCTGCAGTGTGGTCCATGTTAGGGCGTTGACCCTAGTTCTGAAGGAGGGGTGGAGGCATTTCCCACCGTGTATCCTTCGAAACCTGGAATCGTGGGAGGGCAGTGGTGGACATGCTCCCCTAGATGTGTGATGATGATTGCCAGTTGCCTGCTGGGGAAGTTAGGTCGATGTATTTGACACTTCCACCATGTCATTTTTATCAGTGGTTAGTATGGCCATTGCCATTGATAAAGCGGCAGAGGACGGATAGGGTGGAAATGAAAGTAGGTCAGGATGGATAGGAGGATATAGATTAGTTGGAGACTCTTGATGGGAAGCAATGTCATTGTCTAACTTATCAAATTTTAATGCTATAACTCTCTCTGATTTGCTATACTTTCAAACTCCTTGTATCTTTTCATTCTAACTTTGGGACTAAGTTTTCAGAAGGAGGGGTGTATGTAATGCCCCACTTAAACCTTATCCTGCAAATTTTGTTAATGTTTACATTATCTGAAAATATTGAGAAATATTGGTCTAATATAAAATTCATGATTTCTATTATTCAAATTCCCAACTTACCTTCTCAACTTGAATCTTAGGTAGGAAATGGTCCTCTCTAACTCTATATATATATATATATATATATTCATCTCACATTCCCCAATGTACCCTCACATTTACTAGGGAGAAGACATGGTCCTCTCCATTTAATTACATCTCACATTCCCCAATGTACCCTCAACACTTACTTGGGAGAAGACATGGTCCTCTCCAACTCATTATCAATATATATATTCATCTCACATTCCCCAATGTACCCTCACACTTACTTGGGAGAAGACATAGTCCTCTCCATTTAATTATCAATATATATATATATATATATATATATATATATATATATATATATATCACATTCCCAAATGTACTTTCATATTTACTTGGGAGAAGGCATCGTCCTCTCCCATTAATTTCCCAATTTTATATTCATGTCACATTTCCAAATGTACTCCCAACTTTACTTGGGAGAAGAGAAGTCAACTGTAAGGATGGATAAAAAGTTAATGACATTAATGAGGGGTGGTTGAGATGGAGAAGAGAGGGAGGGTATAAAAGGGAAGGGGGAAGGGAGAAAAGGGGACTTTGGGCCTTAATTATGATTTTGGGGTTGGTTGTGATTTTCGGACTTGTGTTTTTTTTGGAGACCTTAGGAACCTGTGGGGTTTCTTGGGTTGTTGAGAGGAGGGAAATATTGTTCATTTTGGTCTAGATCACTCATTTTGGACACACACACTACATCTGGTTGGACTTGGGCTCGGAGGGCTAGGGAATCTATGGAGGTTTCCTGGGCTAGGGATTGTTTTGTAGTTGGCTAGGAGGTAAATCTAGTTAGGTCCGTGTTGTGCTATACAATAACCCCCCATTTCAAAAAATCTTACTTTAGAAAATTATAATTTGAAATGGGTCCCTTTTAGATTAAATTGGTATTAATCCATCACTCTTCTAAAAGTTCGGAAATAAACAAAACATCTTAAAACCTTTTGAAATAATCGGTCTTAAAAATAAAATGAATAATTCTTTATTATTGTGATAAAGCGATCGCAAGATCGCGTATCACAATAACAAAGGGTGCATAACCATGACCCATTGATTTTCCCCGATGCGATAAAAGCGAGTGACCAACGGGTATCGTGAAAACAAATAATAAAAGGCCCCTCCCCTTTGCTCTGATGCGATATCGCAATCGGCAATCGGGGAATGCGACGTGAACATAACAAACTCTCCTCCTTCAAACTCTCGATGCGAGTCAAGCGATATCGCTATCGGCGATCGGGGATTCCATAATGCTTAAATAAATTGCCCTAAGGCTTCCTCCGATTGCTGATTGCGATGAACCCAAATGCGACTTTCAAAAAGGATCAATATGATTTCGCTATATTATATATTAATTATCATTGAAAGCCTTTTCTCTTTCCGATAGAGATTCGCTCGCGTCCAACTGCCAAAAAATCAAATCCACGCTTAAACCATTATTCGGAAAATAAAGGATATAATGAGCATTTAAATTATTGACAGGTTTTAATGGCCAATTAATGAGCAGTTATGCCTAAATCCTTTCAGAGATTGTATCCGCGGGAGCCTTATGATAAATCTTCCAGTATTCCTTGATTGACACAATTCCCTCATTCTTGGTTTTCGCCATCTTTTCTCTACATTACGTTCATTTTTCTCTTGCGCAGAGTTTCTCCACAGTAACAATTCCAGACCAAATGGGAAAGAAATCTAAGAAGTCTGGAACACCTTCAGCTTCTATGGTAACAGGACAACATGCCACCGATCTGAGACTGAGCAAGAAGGGATTAATCTCAGATACCACATGTCTCGGCCTTGGCAACACCACTTGGCAAAATATTTACAACCTGGTTGAAGCCGAGGAACCTCAGTAAACATCAGTGTAAGCTTTAGCAGGTTCAAGCCGGAAATCTGATGCTACTTTAAAAGATTTGGTTGATTCCTACCTACATAGGATAGCAGCTCGAGAGTAAATTCTTCCGTATACTGATGTGGTGAGATGGGAAATTGAGGAGATTCCAATTACGGACAGAGCATTCTGCACCGTTGATGGGAGAGTATTTGGTTCATTTCAGCCCAATGATTTCAGACAAATGTACCATTTGCCCGAACAAGAGAAGAAGTACAATAAAGCATTTCTGGAGAAGTTTCGAGATGAAAATGAAACCGAGTCAGCGCCTATACGAGAATGGAGACAGAACCCGACGAAACACAAACATGATTCTTCGGGTAAGTACTTCGTCGACTCCTTATGCTCTCCTTATTGTTATGCTGGAGTCATGATGTGTCGATTATGGGCATGATTCTTCAAAATTTTCCATAGAAATGGTTCCTTTGATGGAAGCGGCATGTAATAGTGAAATCATGGATTGGGGGACTATATTATCGGATAAGTTGGCTACGGCTATTCTTGAATTCAGAAACAAACCTCGTGTTACTGATAGGTTCATCCCTCCATTTTATTTTAGTGCCTATATTTTGGATAACCTCTGTTTCAATTCCAAGTTTCCTGTGTTAGGGTGGAGATGGACTCCACAGGACCCTATGCCTATTCATATTTACCACCAAAAACTATGGAAAGCTCATTATAAACACCATTTATACCAAGTCTGCAATGGATTCATGCTACCTATTTACTATGCAGTTTTTGATAAACATGCCCCTAAGATCTCCTCTCAAGCTGAGATTGACTTGACAGCCCTAGGAACCTGGTTTGGAGAAGAAAAATTCACCTATGTAAGAGCTTTTGGCAGTCAGGATAGACCTCATGTCCTCCCCTTGTACACACCAGACAAACTACTAGCTCGCGAAATAGCATATCAGCTTACAACTGCATCAGCCACGAAAACTCTCAGAAATTCAAAGAAGCAAGTCTGGCCTCCTTTTCCTCTTAGGTGTGGCATCTATAATCTGCATGATTATAAACATGCAGAGAAAGAGGCAAAAAAAATTAACATCTTAAGTCTCGCCACTCTGCCTAATAGATGTTTCGACCCGAAGAAAGTCATCTATAATGCCCTAGATCAAGCCAAGCTTACTAAATTTGAACATAAGGAAGATGAGTTTGATGACCTATTCTCCTCCGCCGAGTCAATCTTCCAGGTGCAACAGCTAGCTAGAATGAGATACCGTGATGACGGGTTAGTAGAATTTAATAAACTTATAGAACAGAGGTTGCAAAATCTGCCTCTAGATTTGTTAGCTACTACCCCGATAATACAGTCAAGCGAGCCTGAGCAGCAGCTTACCAGCGAACCTCCTACTACATCTGAAATCTTTGAAGAAGTCCAGAGAAGAGAGCAAGAGGAACTCCGGAGGTTAGAACAGGAAGAGGCACAGAGGAAAGAACAGGAAGAGGCACAGAGGAAAGAAAAAGAAGAGGCAAAGAGGAAAGACAGAGAGGAAGCAGAAAAGAAAGAACAGGAGAGAATAAGGGAAGAAGAACAGAAAAGGCAGCAGGAACAGAGCAGCAAGGAAATGAATTTCGATACTCAAGTGGACCCAAGGTTGCTCGAAGAATGGCAAGAATTTAATACAATTATAGGCAATCTTGAGACCTCAACGGACGTCGAAACATCCAAAGCTGCTGATACACAAGATACAGCATCAATGGAGGTTCCAAGCAAAGCAACCAGCGGTCTACCCCAAACTACAGTAGTAGAAATAATTCCGAAGAATCCTTTCGATCAAATTATTTTGTAGGTGGAGGACATTCCTCCACTAAATGTTTTCTATAGCCCAAAACACAGGGTTGTAATAAAGCGAAATCGGAAAAGAAGAAGGATTGATCAACCTTCTCTGATCCCTGAACAAACAATAACAGCCAATGTGGTATGGAGAGAAAAATTCGACCCCTCCGATGACCTGACAAAGTTATCTCAATATGTCGGTGCCTATTCGGCAGCCACCATGGATAAGGCATCGGAGGTAAGCAATTTGTTGAAAGAAAGGGATCAAGTGATTGCTTCATTACAAGCACAGCTATCGGAAGAGCAGCAGAAGTCAGAACATCTACGACAGCAATTGTCCACATAGCAACAGTTAAACAACCAGCTAAACAAACAGTTGCATGAAGAGAAGCAGAGGATCGATTCGGGAGAAATCCAGAGACAGAAGGAATTATTCGAGGCAATATCAAAGTTGAAGGCGATGAATGAACAGATGGCAAAGACAAAAGATGAGCAAATTGCTCAATTATTAGATCAAGTAGAAAGGTTCAAGAGTCTTCCCCAACCTTCCGAGTTCAGAGCAGAGGCAATGCAAATTAACAAGGCATTAATAACACAAATAAGATTGCTATGTCATGAAATCGCCCAAGTTGAACCTTTATGCGACATAACAACATCTATAATAGATAAGTCAGTTGATGCCAGGCAGGATTTAGAGCAAGCCGAAGACACTTTGACAGATTTTCTTACTTGGCAGGACTCTAATGAGGGACAGGTGGCAAACTTGCCCAAAATCTTAGAATCCCATAAGGAAATCCTATTCACAGAGTGGCAGTCCCAATTAATGAAAGTAGAGAGAGTTGTTTCCAGATGCAAGTTATCTACGAGCAATTTAATTGACTTGATCAATAATACTCTCTATTTATCTAACATGATTTCTCAATGTACACCAGGTAAACTATTATCGGAAAAGACATTGGAGCAGGAGCAGTCATGTAACCAAGAGCTAGAAAAAAATGGGAGATTGATCTCAAGGATTAAAAGCTTAACTTGGGACACCTATTGGTTGTTCCTAGTAAAACCATACAGTCAGAGAGCCGCCCTCAAATGCCTGACGGATGCAATCGTGTGTATCATTCCCGATATACATGATGCCACCTATGCTGCTCAAATCAATTCTCTTCTCAGCCGCCCTTAAGAAGTGGAGCCAATGCTGGCGATATGCCAACTCAGGACAAAGGGCAAACAGCTAGAAGGATGAATCATCGCTGCCAATTACCAGATCACTGTGGGAGAGATATTTAAGATCGGATTATACCAATTTAGTAGCGTTTTAATTTTGTAGTTTGTTAGCTTAGTTTAGTATTTATAGACCCTTTCATGTATTTAGAAAGGGGCGTAAGTTTTGTATATGACTTAAGCCTGAAGTTGCACTACTGTACTTCAGGCATATTCTTTTATGAAGATTGGACCAATCTTTCCAAATTTTGATAATGAAACTTTGATGTGAATGTGCACTATTGCCTTTATTTAAAAGTATTTCTGAATCGGAAGAAGGAATTCAAATTGCGATTGGCGTAGGGAATAATTCGCAGCTTATATGGTACTATTATCTATGTCTGAATTTATTCCTTTTATGTGAATTGTTGTTTGGTCATTTTTGCTATTATTGAATATGTGAATGTGTTTTAAACAGTAAGCATTATATTTTCCACTATTGGATGTTTATAGTTTGCTACTCTTTCAATCATGCATGTATTGGTAATATAAAAGAGAAGTGTAATATTGTTTTATCAATTACTTCGTTCAACTATTTGAACGAAGCAATTATCATTTAAATGAATGTCTTTGTTTATTGCATAGTGTCATCTATATGCCTGTCAGCAAACATAGATTATTAACATTGCACTTAAAGAATAGAAGCTTCCCGGGATAAAATAATCATTTATTTTTTCGTTCATAGAATAAGTCCTCCATTTATTATCACTTATTAGAAAACCAATCATTCATTCACCCCCTTTTATTCATTACTGGGAAACTAGTCCCATTATATCTAGTCGGAGCCACCATCCCAAATGGAAAAGGAGTTGTATTAAGGTCCAGATCGGGTGGTTATCCCCCGATGTTGATGTAACGATTTTCGGGGCATCAACATTTCTAGTGCTAGAAGGAGGTCCATCCACTATGAATGGCGAGTAAGTTAAAACCTACATACCATTCACAGATTAAATCACCCTCCACCTCTCCTCGAACCTCTCGTTTGCACTCTGAAATGCCAGTATCCAGATGAGAGGAAGAAGGATCAACTACCACTGCTCAACCCCATCATACTTCAGAACGTTTAAGCCGGAGTCCCCTGAAGTTCAGTCTATCATCCAGAAACTTCAAGGCTTCTCTATTTCACCTCCTAGATCTGAAGTATCACAACGCAGTCAGACTTCGCAATTCCACCTACCTCATCATTTTACCAGACTTCAAAGAAAAAAACTCGGTATTGAACCACCTGAGTTGCCTTTACCCTAAAGGAAATGGATTAAAAAGAAAACTGAAGGCTCCAGTAGTGAAACCTTTTCTCCATCATCTTCCATCTCATCATCACTAGTGCGAAGTCAAACACCCACTTCACCATTACATATTATTGTTCATCAGGGGACTTCACGATCAACATCACAATCTTTTCGGTCTTCATTTCCACCTCCTCCCCAAACACCTGGAACACCAAAGGAAATCGTTGGTACTCCCAAAATGGCTCAGACCCCATGGAGAAGTCCTGGTGCAATCACTATGTCTGCGCCTTTACATCGGTTACCTGATTATCCTGAGAAATGGTTACCAAAGTTTAATCCAGATGTTGGAACATTAGCTGAGGAACACATAAATAATTTCATGTTGTCAGTTAATTTGAAGGGAGTAACAGAAGAAGATGTTGTAGTTAGACTTTTCCCCTACACATTACAAGGATCAGCAGGGTCTTGGTATTCCCCTACACATTACAAGGATCAGCAGGGTCTTGGTCTTCGATCCATTACCAGTTGGAATATCTTTCAGGAACAGTTTCTTAACAAATACGGCGATGATAGATCCTTGGCCACACTCATCAATGACCTTTCCAATCTAAGGATCGAGTCAAGAGAACAATTTAAGGAGTTTAACTCCCGATTTAACAAACTCTTGAATAAAATCCCTACCGATGACAAGCCAAGTGAACAAATTAGAACTGAGTGGTACATTACAGCCTTACCCTCAAATATAGCCATTTTTGTAGATAGGGCTAAAAAACCTACATTGGTTGAAAACATGAAAGAATCCCTTGTTGTAGAAAAACGTGTAATCGCTTTGGAAAAGAAAGCTGCTCTCGAGGAATGGAAATCCAAAAAAGTGTCTTTCAAGGATGATTCAAAAAAGAAAATCACCAAATATCCATATGATATGGAGGGCCTTCAGAAAGTCCTCAAAACCATGTCAAATGAAATGGTTGAAATAAAAAAGCAAGTAGCTGAATCCTCAACAAAGAAACCTTATAGGAATTTTAAGAAACCTGAGTCCAAGCCTCCAAATGTTATATCTTATGCAGATTCAGATCCCGAGGAAGAAGAAGAAGAATAAACAATTGCACCATCCGATGAATTCGAAGAAGATGAAGTCGTCGAATGCCATGGAATGTGGGACTTCATATTGCCTAACTCCGATACTAGGAGCAAAAGTACTCCTGAACCTGTTCAGCAAAATTCAAAGAAAAGGAGTGCAGGCACCAATATTACAAAGGAAAAGGTACCCACAAGGAAGCCAACTGCAACAATACCTCAAAATCAACCGTCATCCTCCAATATACCTAAATCATCTAAGACGTTGTAGTATCAGATTCAATGGACTATAATATTGTTGATGATATGAAAAAGACTAAGGCAAACATCACCATGTTTGAACTCAGCAAATTAAAACATCAACAAAAATTGCTTCTTAGAGAACTTAATGCAATTCCTTCTTCGCCTCTTCCCATTACTAAAGCTGCAAGTGATTCAAGACAACCACCTTCTAGTAGAGTTGAGGCAACTGATAAAATTCTAACTGGAGACAGATTGAATTCCCATACCCCTCCTTTTCTCTTAACGTACAAAACCTACAATCAAAATCTACATAACTACTTCATTGACTCTGGGGCATCATCCAATATAATGCCAGCTTCAGTCTATTCTAAACTAAATATAGAACCCCAGAAATCCTCAATTCACATTGTGTAGTTAGATAGAACTAAAGTCCAGGTTTTAGGGGAAATAAACCCTGTTACAATCAGGTTATTGGCTGATCCACGAGTGGTTCAGAGAATTGATATCTTAATTGCTGATATACCTGGGTTCTATGGTTTAATCCTGAGCAGAGATTGGTCTGAAAAGCTCCACGGATATATTTCTACCGATTGGTCTCATATGTGGCTACCCTACAAAGGAAAGCCAAATCAAATAAAAATCAATTGGGAAAAACACATGACACATACTGTTACAGAGTTCGAACAAGAAAATCAACTAGTTGCATTTAACAATAATATTTTGGGAAACTATTCTTTTGAATCATTCTTTGGCAATTATATTGCCCAGCCATCTTCTTTCTCGGTAAACAATTTCACATTACAAATCGAAAATTTTTCACAAACTGACCGATCTAGATGTGTTAATGTTAATGAGAATTTTGTAAATAAAAATGTTGATAATTCTTTATTTTGGTCTTTATATTTTGACGGTTCAAAATCTAGTGAAGGATCAGGAGCAGGGTGTATTTTAGTCAGCCCTGAGGCAGAAAAAATGATGCTTTCTTATAGATTAGAATTTGAATGCACGAATAATACAACAGAGTATGAAGCCTTGATCCAAGGATTATACAAAGTTATCGGCTTGAAAGTTTAATATTTAAAAGTGTTCGGTGATTCAGAGACTGTTATAAAACAAGTTCGAAATACAATCCATTGTCTCTCTAATCACCTTAAACACTACCAGTCTTTAGTCCAGAAACCTTTATCTCATTTCTTAGCATTCACTATTTCACCTATTCCCAGATCCCAGAATGCAGCAGCTGACCTATTGGCTAATGTTGCTTCTAAACTCTTGCCTTCTGAAGATTTTAGTCTAGATAGATTTTCGGTAGAGTTGATCTTTAGGTCATCAATCCTCGACAATATCACCAATTGGAGAGTATTCAACCACGATGAAGACATTCTACATTTATTAACTTCTAACAAAGCCTACAATGATCAGATCATTGGTGAGAGTAATCATGATATTCAGATGAAAGAAAAGCATGAGGAAAACTCCATACCAAAACCTGTGGTTAAACTTGAAGAGCTCTATGACATTAAAGACAGGTTCAAACATGTAACCAATTCAAAACTCCAAAGTTCCACCTTAAGGTTTGAATTGATAAATATTGGTACTGAGCAGAACCCTCAAAATATTAATTTAGGATTAGGGCTTTCTGAACAAGAAAGGACAACATCTATTAGATTATTAAGAAAAAATAAAAAAATGTCTTCGCTTGGAATTATGATGATTTAAAAACATATGATACATCTATCATACAACATACCATTCTAATGCTACCTGAACAAAAACCATTACAACAAAAATTGAGGAAAATACATCCAAACTTAGAGAGTCAGATAAAATTAGAACTCAACAAACTCTTGAAAGCAAAGATTATTTTTCCTGTTCGACAATCAAATTGGGTCTCCAACATGGTACCTGTTAGGAAGAAAGATGGTGATATCAGGATTCGTATTGATTTTAGAAATCTAAACAAGGCAAGTCAAAAAGATAATTTCCCATTACCTACCATGGAGCAAATACTCCATTTAGTAGCAAGTTCTGAACTAATTCCTTTCTATATGATTTCTCAGGATATAACCAAGTCCTGGTTCATCCTGACAATAGACTCAAAACTACTTTCAGAACAAAATGGGGAACTTACGCCTATCAAAAAATGCCTTTTGGACTTATTAACGCAGGAGCTACATTCCAAAGAGCAATGGATATAACCTTCAAAGGATTGATCAACAAAACAATAGTCGTCTATTTAGATGATATTACTGTATTTTGTAAAAAGAGATCTAACCATTTACATGATTTGAATCAAATCTTTGAACGCTGTAGAGGGTATGGTATTTCACTTAATCCTAAAAAAACCTTTTTTGCTCTTGATCAAGGAAAGCTCTTAGGTTTTATTGTTTCCAAAGACGGTATTTATATTGATCCCGACAGGATTAAAGAAATTTCTAAAATCCCATTTCCTCATAACAAAAAATCAATGCAGTCATTATTAGGTCAGATCAACTTTGTCAAAATATTTGTTCCCGATTTTTCTCATATCATTTTACCATTACAAAGCATGATTAAAAAATATTCAGTGTTTAGAATGGGGACTATCGAAAAAGAAGAATTTGATTTAATCAAGCAATCAATAATCAATGCCCTCGCTTTAAACACTCCTAATTTCTCTAAACATTTCACATTGTACACTATCGCGTATGATTTATCTTATGCGGCTGTACTCACTCAAATCAACGATCACAACTTGGAAGCATCGATTTCATTCTTTAGTTCAAATTTTCAAGGTGCAGAACTAAATTACTCTGAAGTTGAAAAACAAGCCTTTGCCGTGTATAAAGCCATCAAACACTATAGGCCCTTCCTTCTAAAAGCCCATACAATAGTAATAGTTCCCTTTTCTGCAGTAAGGCAATTACTGATCCAAAGAGAACTAGGTGAAAAAAGGGCAAATTGGGTTACAACACTTCAAGAATATGACTTGGAAATCAAGCCAGTAAAGATTGTTAGAGGCTAAGGTTTTTGCAGGTTATTAGCAGGAGCATCCAACATTCCCGAATCAGGTGATACAGATCATATTGAAGAAATCAACCAGATAAGTATTACTGATTCTGAATCTCAATATGCATATTTAATCTTTTATCTAAAAAATGGGCATGCACCTCCTAATCTCTCTTATAAAAACAAATGGGATATTAGATTAAAAATCAAAAACTTCGTTATCATTGATGATGTTCTTTTTAGGCAAAACTATGATTCAGTTTTATTAAGATGCCTAGAGAAACCTGAAGCACAAAAGGTTTTGCAGGAACTACACGATGGACCAGATGGAGGACATTTTGGAGCTGACACAACAGCTCATAAAATCATCCATGCTGGATATTACTGGCCAACCTTATTCAGAGATACCCATGAGTATGTAAGAAAATGCCGAAGTTGTCAAGTCTCCAGTGGAAGACAAAGGAAACCAGCTTTTCCTTTGCAACCAGTTAATATCAATCAACCTTTTGAAGAATGGGGACTAGACATCATTGGAGAGATAACTCCACAATCCTCCAAGCAACACAAATATATCCTTACTGCTACTAATTACTTTACCAAGTGGGTTGAAGCAATTCCATTAAAGACAACAAACTCTGAAGGAATTATAGAATTCATAGACCAGTTCATCATTACTAGGTTTGGTGTCCTAAATGCTCTTGTTTTTCATAGTGCATCTTATTTTTCTGGAAATGCCATGTTTGAGTTTTCTATCAAAAGAGGATTTAAATTGAAATATTCTGCAAATTACTATCCCCAGGGTAATGGTCTAGCAGAATCTACCAATACAAATATACTCAAAATCATTAAGCGAACTATCGAACAAAATCATAACAACTGGCACAAATCTTTAGTATTCGCACTATGGGCTGATGGAATAACGTAGAAGGCCTCTATAGGTACTTCCCCATTCAACCTTGTCTATGAGAAAGAAGCAGTACTACCAACCAATTTAGCGCTTCATTTTCTAGCCCTAGTTCAGTTTATCGAAGAAAGACCCTCTTCTTCTATCCAACTTAGACATGATCAAATTTTAAAATTAGAGGAAGAAAGAGAAAAGGCCAAAATTACTCATGATAAACATCAACAGATAATCAAGTTATCATTTGATTTAGCTTCATCTAGTTCTAAACAGTTGCAGGTTGGTGATCTAGTTCTGAAATGGGACAAAGCACATGAGGATAAAGGTAAACACACCAAATTCCAAAAGATGTTGCTTGGACCATTTCAAATCAGCGAGAAGGTAGGCCATTCGATATTCATATTACAAGATCTATCAGGAAAGAGGGACACTCTTCCTGTGAATGGCCTCATCTTAAAGAAATTCTTCAATTGAGGAGGTAACCCCTTCTCTTTTAAATTCAATAGGATTTGCAGTATTTAGGATCATTAGGAAATAAGGTTGTAAAATAGCTTCTATTGGCCTTTGCTATATTGAAATGTTGCTCAGAAGAAGTATTTTTAATATTTACTTTATTATAATAGAAATCTTAAACAAAAGGAACAATTTCTAGGAAATTAGGTATATTAGCATTCTGAAAACCCCATTTTGTTTTGTGAAAATCCTCTCAAGTTTTATAACTACTGTAAATCATTTTAATGTTTTCAAACTGGTCACAAAAGGGTTATCAATATCAAAATAGAGACTGATTCAATCTTAGCATCCTCAACTCTTACCTTGCCATCCATTTTCTCTTAAGGAGAAAATTGTTCATCCCATTCATTCAAGTATATGATTACTCAGAGTGTAATTCCAAAATATCTGATATAAAGATAAGGGGTCTTATTACAAGCCTCCTTACCATGATCATTGAGAAATAATCTGACCGACATTACAAACACTGCATACCAAAACAGGGTAATGGCTTATAAACATAAGACAAGGGGTCTCATCACGAGCCAGCTTGTTCGATTAGATTACAACCAGTGAATGGCATTGTCTAATCAGCTGGCAACCAAACTAGGACAATGGCTTTTTATCTTATAAAAGAAAAGGAAAAGAAAAGAAATACAAAATATGAAAACATGTTTTGAATTCATTCTTTTAATCATACTCTGAGATGGAAGGGGTTGTGAACAATCAAATGGTTAAAAGGTATCCCTGTCGAAACTATGAATGTTTGTTGGCAGCAGAGGCTCTACCTGTGACAAAGGAGTCAACTAAAATGGCTAAGTTGGAAAGGTGTTTTGTTTTATCTTATCAACCAATAAAGGCCAATTTAAAACTTGGAATGTATTTAGTTTTAACAAGGGAAAGAATTAGTAAAAACGTGTCTTTATTATATTCAGAATGTGTGTATACTTAGTTATATTAGAACTTTCCTTTTTGATAAGGTATCTATGTAAAGAAAGTTCAAAATTTCAATAACTTTTTCAGAGATAACTGTTTCTTCCAACGAATCGCCAATTGTTGTGCTATACAACAACCCCCCATTTCAATTTATTTTTACTTTAGAAAATTATAAATTTAAATGGGTCCCTTTTAGATTAAATTGGTATTAATCCATCACTCTTCTAAAGGTTCGGAAATAAACAAAACAACTTTAGACCTTTTGAAATAAATCGGTCTCAAAAATAAAACGAATAATCCTTTATTATTGCGATAAAGTGATCGCAAGATCGCATATCGCAAAAACAAAGGATGCATAAAACATGACCCATTGATTTTCCCCGATGCGATAAAAGAAAAATAGCCAATGGATATCGAGAAAACAAATAATAAAAGGCCCCTCCCCTTTTCTCTGACGCGATATCGCAATCGGCGGTCGGGGAATGAGACGTGAACATAAAAAACTCTCCTCATTCAATCTCCCGATGTGAGTCAAGCGATATCGCTATCAGCGATCAGGGATTCCATAAGACTTAAATAAAATTGCCCAAGCCTTCTTCCAATTGCCGATTGCGATGAGCCCAAAACGTGACTTTCGAAAAGGATCAATATGATTTCGTTATATTATATATTCATTATCATTGAAAGACTTTTCTCTTCCCGATAGAGATTCGCTCGCGTCCAACCGCCAAAAAATCGAATGCACTCTTAAACCATTATTCGGCAAATAAAGGATATAATGAGCAATTAAATGATTGGCAAATTTTAACGGCCAATTAATGAGCATTCATGCCTAAATCCTTTCAAAGATTGCATCCACGGGAGCCTTATGATAAATCCTCCATTACTCATTCATTTACGCACTTTCCTCATACTTGGTTTTCGCCATCTATTCTCTGCATTACGTTTATTTTTCTCTTGCGCAGATTTTTTTCGCATTAATGATGGGAAAGAAATCTAAGAAGTCTGGAACGCCTTCAGCTCCTATGGTAACAGGACAACATGCCACCAATCTGGGACCGAGCAAGAAGGGATTAATCTCAGATACCACATGTCTCACCCTTGGCAGCATTACTTGGCAAATTATTTACAACCTGGGAGAAGCCGAGGACCCTCAGCAAACATCGGTACAAGCTTCAGTAGGTTCAAGCCAGAAATTTGATGCTACTTTAAAAGATTTGGCTGATTCCTACCTACATAGGATAGTAGCTCGAGAGAAAATTCTTCCGTATATAGATGTGGTGAGATGTGTAATTGAGCAAATTCCAATCACGGAGAGAACATTCTGCACTGTTGATGGAAGAGTATTTGGTTCATTTGAGCCCAACGATTTCAGACAAATGTACCACTTTCCCGAGCCAAAGAAGAAGTACAATAAATCATTTCTGGAGAAGTTTCGAGATGAGAATGAGACCGAGTCAGCGCCTGTACGAGAATGGAGACAGAACCTGGTGAAACACAAACATGAGTCTTCGGGTAAGTACTCCGTCGACTCCTTATGCTCTCCTTATTGTTATGCTGGAGTCATGATGTGTCGATTGTGGGGATTGCATGATTCTTCCAAATTTTCCATAGAGATGGTTCCTTTGATGGAATCAGCATGTAATAGTGAGATCATGGATTGGGGGTCTATATTATCGGATAAGTTGGCTACGACTATTCTTGAATTCAGAAACAAATCACGTGTTACTGATAGGTTCATCCCTCCATTTTATTTTAGTGCCTACATTCTAGATACCCTCTGTTTCAATTCCGAGTTTCCTGTGTTAGGGTGGAGATGGACTCCACAGGACCCTATGCCTATTCATGTCTACCACCAGAAACTATGGAAATATCATTATAAACACCATTTATACCAAGTCTGCAATGGATTCATGCTACCACTTTACTATGCAATTTTTGATAAACATGCCCTTAAGATCTCCTCTAAGGCTGAGATTGACTTGACAGCCCTAGGAACCTAGTTTGGAGAAGAAAAATTCACCTATGTAAGATTTTTTGGTAGTCAGGCCAGACCTCATGTCCTCCCCTTGTACATACCAGACAAGCTATTAGCTCGCGAAATAACATATCAGGTTACAACTGCATCAACCATGAAAACTCTCAGAAATTCAAAGAAGCAAGTTTGGCCTCCTTTTCCTCTTAGGTGTGGAATCTATACTCTACATGATTATAAACATGCAGAAAAAGAGGTAGAAAAAATGAACATCCTAAGTCTTGCCACTCTACCTAATAGACGTTTTGACCCGACGAAAGTCATCTATAATGCCCTGGATCAAGCCAAGCTTACTAAATTCGAGCACAAGGAAGATGAGGTTGATGACCTGTTCTCCTCCGCCGAGTCAATATTCTAAGTAAAACAGCTAGCTAGAATGAGATATCATGATGACGGGTTAGTATAATTTAACAAACTTAGAGAATAGAGATTGCAAACTCTGCCTCTAGATTTGTTAGCTACTACCCCTATGATTCAGTCAAGCGAGCCTGAGCAGCAACTTACTAATGAACCTCCTGCTACATCCGCAATCTATGAAGAAGTCCAAAGAAGAGAGCAGGAGGAACTCCAAAGATTATAACAGGAAGAGGCACAGAGAAAAGAACAAGAAGAGGCACAAAGGAAAGAACAAGAGGAGGCAGAAAAGAAGCAACAGGAGAGAATAAGGGAAGAAGAACAAAAAAAGCAGCAGGAGCAGAGCAACAAAGAAATAAATGTTGATACTCAAGTGGACCCAAGATTGCTTGAAGAATGGCAACAATTCAATACAATTATAGGCAATCTTGAGACCTCAACGGACGCCAAAAAATCCAAAGCTGTCGATACACAAGATACACATCAAAGGAGGCTCCAAGCAAAGGAACCAGTGGTCCACCCTCAAATACAGTAGTAGAAATAATTCCGAAGAACCCTTCCGATCAAAATATTTTGCAAGTGGTGGAAATTCCTCCACTAGATGTTTTCTATAGCCCAAAACACAGGGCTGTGATAAAGCGACAGCGGAAAAGAAGAAGGATTGATCAACCTTATTTGTTCCCTGAACAAACAATAACAGCAAATGTGGTATGGAGAGAAGAATTCAACCCCTCAGATGACCTAACCAAGTTATCTCAATATGCCGATGCCTATTCGGTAGCCACCATGGAAAAGGCATCAGAGGTAAGAAATTTGTTGAAGGAAAAGGATCAAGTGATCACTTTATTACAAGCGCAGCTATCAGAAGAGTAGCAGAAGTCAGAACAGCTACAACAACAACTGTCCACACAACAACAATTAAATAACCAGCTAATCAAATAGTTGCATGAAGAGAAGCAGAGGATCAATTCAGGAACAATCCAGAAACAGAAGAAACTATCCGAGGCATTATCAAAGTTGAAGGCGATGAATGAACATATCGCAAAGAAAAAAGATGAGAAAATTGCTCAATTATCAGCTCAAGTAGAAAGGTGCAAGAGTCTTCCCCAACCTGCTAAGTTCAGAGCAGAGGCAATGCAAATTAACAAGGCATTAATAACACAAATAAGATTGTTATGTCATGAAATTGCCCAAGTTGAACCTTTATGCGACATAACATCATCTATAATAGATAAGTTAGTGGATGCCAGGCAGGATTTAGAGCAAGCCGAAGACACTTTGACAGATTTTCTTACGTGGCAAGACTCTAATGAGGGAAAGGCAGCAAACTTGCCCAAAATCTTACAATCCCATAAGGAAATCCTATTCACAGAGTGGCAGTCCCAATTAATGAAAGCAGGGAGAGCTGTTTCCAAATGCAAGTTATCTACGAGTAATTTAATTGACTTGATCAATAATACTCTCTATTTATCTAACATGATTTCTCAATGTACACTAGGTAAACTATTATCGGACAAGACATTGGAGCAGTCATGTAACCAAGAGCTAGAAAAGAATGGGAGATTGATCTTAGGGATTAAAAATCTAACTTAGGACACCTATTGGTTGTTCCTAGTAAAACCATACAGTCAGAGAGCCGCCCTCAAATGCCTGACAGATGCAATCAGGTGTATCATTCCCGATATACATGATGCCACCTATGCTGCTCAAATCAATTCTCGTCTCGGCCGCCCTCAAGAAGTGGAGCCAATGCTAGCAATATGCCAACTCAGGACAAAGGGAAACAGCCAGAAGAATGAATCATCACTACCAATTTCCAAATCATTGTGGGAGAGATATTTTAAGATCGGATTATACCAATTTAGTAGCATTTTAATTTTGTAGTTTGTTAGCTTAGTTTAGTATTTATAGACCCTTTCATGTATTTAGAAAGGGTCGTAAGTTTTTTTATATGACTTAAGCCTGAAGTTGCACTATTGTACTTCAGGCATATTCTTATATGAAGACTGGACCAAATATTTCCAAATTTTGACAATGAAGCTTTGATGTGAATGTGCACTATTGCCTTTATTTTAAAGTATTCCTGAATCAGAAGAAGGGATTCAAATTGTGATTGGCGTAGGGAATAATTTGCAGCTCATATGGTACTATTATCTGTCTGAATTTACTCTTTTTATGTGAATTGTTGTTTGTTCATTTATGCTATTATTGAATATATGAATGTGTTTTAACAGTAAACTTTATGCTTTCCACTATTGGATGTTTACAGTTTGCTATTATTTCAATCATGCATGTATCAGTAATATAAAAGAGAAGTGTAATATCGTTTTATCAATTACTTCGTTCAACTATTTGAATGAAGCAATTATCATTTAAATGAATGTCTTTGTTTATTGCATAGTGTCATCTATATGCCTATCAGCAAACATAGATTATTAAACATTGCAGTTAAAGAATAGAAGCTTCCCGGGATAAAATAGTCATTTATGTTTTCATTCATAGAATAAGTCCTCCATTTATTATCACTTGTTAGAAAACCAATCATTCATTCAACCCCTTTTATTCACTATTGGGAAACTGGTCCCATTATATCCAGTCGGAGCCACCATCCCAAATGGAAAAGGAGCTGTATTAAGGTCCAGACTGGGTGGTTATCCCCCAATGTTGATGTAACGATTTTCGGGGCATCAACAAGTAGGAACTACAAAATGAGATGAGAAAATGACAGCACTGTAGTGCACAATACAACAGTTTCCAAAAGTAACCTACGAAGTCTGGAAGCCTTTCTATTTATGTACAGCAAGGGTCTCCAGCAGCCCTCCTTAACTCGAGGGGCTCATATGTTCCAACTGCCAGTAAACAGTCACTCTTCACAAAACTGCTCGGCTGCTCTTAGGAATCCTTTTCAGTGGCCTTTGTACTCCGAGCTAAGGGTGGAGATTTCGAGGAAGTGTCATTTAATGCAAAAGACACCCTTCCTATGAATCCTCACCCTTGTTCCTTCATGCTTGGCTATCATCTAGCTCATTAATTGCTTAGCCTTGGTCCAAAATCTGTCCAAAACCTGAAATAACCACGTATTAGCCTTCTTGGTAAAGTGACTATCCTCATTCGTGCAATTAACATAAATATACTCAGAAAACATGCATAAACTATGAAAAATGGTGGATTGATGAAGAACAATTAGGAAAAATGAGCCCAATAAGTTACCCAATTCTGGGGCTCATCAGCACCCCCTTGCTAAATGAGTTGCTCATCCTCTTAGCAACTAGTCCAGCTCCTCATCCTTGATTGGCTTGACCACCTCCCTCACATCCTAGGCCTCCGAGGTGATATCTTCTTCCCGGTCATGGAATCCTGCCTTTCTTTCCACTTCTTCCCACTACCTGTGTTCCTCCTCCTCTTTTTCTCCTTCCAGCAGCCCCAAAAGCAAGGGAGGACAGAATTTGAGGCCGATCCAGTTGGCCTGAAGATTCTGCATGGACTGCTTGTAGAGGGGCACCCTTGCCAAGGCCTCCCTTATCCTTGTTGGGGAGTGATATTCTCTGATTTTTAGGCTGTGGGACAATGTGTTCCATCTCTGGGTGCAAGCATGGACACAGTTACCCCCCAACAGTCTCTCCATTTTCTCAAAATGGGCTATGGCTTGAGCTTGGCACTCAATGTAATCTGGTAGGGCTTGAGAATTGTTGGCCAAGTGCTGGTGGGCGTTTATCAATGCTGAGGGATCCTCTGGCTCTACTATGATCATTAGTGGCTCATTGAGTTCCCTGTCCATAATATTTTGAACCACTGCTGCCCTCTTTTCTTCGTGATTTAGCCAAGAGGCCATGGCCATAAGTTGTACGTCTCCTACCATGGCGTTGGGGTCCCACAAGTTCATGTTCAGAAGGGCCAGATTGTGTAAGTAAAACTCTGATAATTTGGCCTTGTCCTCTGATGAGCTATTGTCACATAAAGCCATGAATTGATGGTAGTTTTGAAATGGAGTGATGCCCCTTTGGGCCAAGGTGTTGATCTAGAACTGTAACCAATGATCCTTAAGGTATAGGGTGTATGATTTGACAGGTTGCCTACACTCCAGAGCTTCCATTTCCCAACTGGCCATGCAGGCCAGTTGGGCCTCCTTTTCTTGCACCTGCTGTTGTAGAGATTGTATTTCCTGTGCTGCCTGCAATTCCTTCTCCTATAGCTGTCTAGATACTGCCTCAATTTCAGCCTGCAACCCGTCTCTTCTCTGCTGTTCATCAGGGGTTTCTTTGTCTGTTGTGGGCTCCTCCTGTAGCCGCTGTTCTCCCAAGGTGTGGGGCCTGTCGTCCTTATAGTGTCCCTGTAACTGTAGTTGCTGTTTAAGCAGCTCGTTTTCTTCCTGTAGCTTGGCTCGCTGACTTCCTTCCTCATGCTTTACCATAGCCAACTCCTTCCTAGCCTCCTTGAGTTGTTCCTCCAAGGGACCTATATCTGCCACACCATTGGAATTGGCGATCTTCATCCAAGTGTGGGTCCTCACTCTCTCTTCTTCTAGTGCAAAGAAAAGTGGCACTACAAACTTTTGGGGAATGATCTTTCTGGCCTCTAACAGGTTATAGTAGGAGCCCAAGCTAGGCTAGGGGCTTGGTTTCATAATGTTCTCAACCTTCTCTTCCTCCTGTGATGATTTAGCTACCTTTTCTTCCAATTCTTCGGTCTCCTTTAGCCTAGCCAGCATTTCCTGTAGAATTGTCTCAGCATCTCGCAGAGAGGTTTTTGTGTCCATCATTTTAATCCTTTCTCTCCAGGTGGATGTTTTCGGGCTTCCCCGTTCATAGGTGATGGATGCCTTTGAAGGATACCTTTCATTTGGTTTAGCTAGGGTGTCTACAATCGTAATGGGCTCTTTTGACTCTGGCTGGGGTTTGCTAGTTTTTATTCACGTGCTCCTTCTTGCCTAAAAATACATGGAAGGCTCCCTTTTTCTCTTCCCTTTTTGCTTTGGGGCTGTGCTTAAGGCAGCCAGCATCGTTGCTGCCTCCCTAGCTAAAATCTCAGGTGATTTCTCCTTCTATTGCTCTGTTTCCATGCTTCCTGTAGAAAGTCTTGTGTCGACTGTTTTCATGCTTCCTGTAGAAACGGTTTTTATGCTTCCTGTAGAAACTGTTTCAACTGTTTCGGTTTGCTTGGCTGGATGTGTCTTTCCCTTTAATTTCTGTGGGGTTGCCTTGGTTGTTTCCACCTTTGTTTGGACTTTTTCAGTCCTCTCTGCTCTACTCTGCAATTGTTTCTCCCTGGGTGTTTGTGCCATGGTTCCTCCCATAGTTTTAGGCTCAACAACTTGGCCTTTTGCTTGTTTCTCCTTCTGTTCCTTTTGTGGTGGTCTGTCCCGTGTTTCTTTCCCACTGGATTTCTCTCCTAACTCAGTGTGTTCCCTTTCTTTGCTGCTGGATGAGGTGAGTTCCTCGGCCAGAATTCGGATATCATCATCTTTGGACATGTTGCGGAAAATATCCCAAGAGAGGGGGACAATGTAGGTATGGAGGGCATCTTCGACTAAAAGCTTGATGAGCCCATGATGGGCTAGCTGATCCGGTGTCCCTTCCTTCAATTTTGTGCCACACTCGATTAATGATTGTAGAAGGAAATAGGGGATGTTCAATTTCTGTTATGGGGGTAAATCCATCCCATGTCTTAGTTCACTTAGCAACCTGAAATGATAGCCGTAGACAATATTGAATCACCCCTCAAGGTAATGTATTTCATGATTTGGAGACTGACTTCGCTCCAAAGAGGGTGTAAGCTGTCTCTCCGGACCCCGTTCTTATCTTCTGCAAACTGTTCCTCGGGTAGGGAGAATTCTTTCTTGGCTTTTTGGCCCAATGCCCTCTCCTCTTTGCTCCAGGGTATCCCTCATGGCAGACCAGTAACTCGAGTAATGAGTTCAGGGGTAAGCTTTAGGGTCAACCCTCTGAAGTTTATTGTGGCCTGTGTTTTTGATTTAGGTTGCAAGGACATTAAGAATTCCTCTGTTACCTCATTGTCGTGTCCTTGAATTTTGTCACAAAAGGTCATCCAATTGGCACGGGTGAAGAGGTTCACTACCTTGGGATGTTCACGCAATTTTCTGGAATTCGAGGGCTCCTTCCTCATAAACCCCCCTGGCATGGTGAGAGTGCTCTGTTTTATGCTCTGAGCAGAGAGGGACTACTGTTTGATGGTTTTTCCTTTGAACTTCAGGAAAGGACCTCTTGGGTGTTTATATTTTAGTTTGCACCAATTCCCTAGTTCTAATGCTTCTGCTCAAAACTCGGCTGTTCGTGTATAAAAGGAAGAATTTGGTTTCCACAGACAGGGCACAGAGCTCAATTTTCATCCCCAGCATACATACAACCATGTAAATTCACATTCTTCATACACAGGTTAGCCCTCACAGTGATTTATCTTTTCTACAGGAGGAATTTTCTTAACAGGAACTATGGAGGAGAATTTTGATGCAGAACCACTGAGAAATTTCGTGCAACACATAGGCAAATTGCTATTTTTGACTCACAGGCAGACTTGTCTCTAACCCTCCAATTCAAAACAACTCAATTCACCATTTTTTAAAAACATATCATGCATGGAAGAGTGTTTTCGAGCCTACCTCTCTCAGAACTCCAAATTCGACGAAGAAAAGCCAGGCTTCTCTGCTCCGGAAGGCTATGATGTACTTCCTGTAGAGCTTCTTCTTATAGAAATATCGCCGGCTTCTGTAGGATGTCACTGCACCTCTTAACGAGCCCGGTACGCAGGATAACTTTGAAACAAGCCAGAAAGCTTGGTGGAGGACGACTGATTAACAGATTATGGAAGCAGAGGGCACGTACTTCGGCCGAGGACGTTGTAAGTGAAAATGAATAGCTCGTGGTGCGAGTCTTCAGCCAAGCATTTTGAACTACGACGCAATTCGTGGTGAGGGATTGAGGTGGCCGGACTGAACCGTTATCCAACGTCATGACCATCATTTATCTGCGTGTCCCTGGCCGCCATTACCTCCACTCTGTCATTAACCACTGCCACCACTGCTAGTCCGCCGATTTTCCCTGACTGGACACTCCACACGTGTCGGTTGCACATCTCGTTGGCAAATTTGAACATAACCAAGCTTTGTTCAGATCTCATGAAGCTATGTGACTGGCTGTGGGTGGCCAGTTGACTGGCCATCGTTCTCGTTCAATCCAAACCATTTTCACAGACATGCAGTTTTCGAAATATAGTTTATGCAATTGACGAAGGAGGTTAGACACTTACCTGCGTGGCCGTGGACTTGTTATGTAGACTTCGGGTCTTGGAACCACTGCCTCGCTTGCTGCTGCCCCATGCACAAGTGCTAGGACCCATTCTTTCATTTGTTGATGCTGTAGGCATGGCTTTGGAACCTGATCCTTCGGCTGTAAATGCTGCATGCATAGGTTCTGGTTGGTTTCAGCTGTCGTGAATGTTTTCACGTCCAAGAGGAGCCTTTTTACACTTTCCCTTTGCTGGTTTCAGCTGCCCCTACCTCTAGAGCATGTCTTCCAGAGGGATCAACCACTACAGGATTCCTGTAGGATGTCTTGTAGCTGTTTCTCCTCCTGGGATGCAGGCTAAACGAGCAGGGCTGTATTCGCTGATGAAGACAGGATTCGTTGATGGAGAGTCTAGAGAGAGCTTGGATAGGTAAAGTATGCGAGCCTTTGTTGCTTGATTTGTCGCTTGAAAATTTTTGCTGTCAATCTGAGGAAAACAGGGTTTTTTATGACTGTGCAGGAACACACAGCCAGGTGGGTGACAAAGGTGGAAGGAGATGGAACAAGGTGCCATATGGTGATGAGTGGAATAAAGGGGTGGTTGCAGGCCTAACCAACATATTCCAAGCTTTAGATTCCCTTCCAAAATTGAATTTGGCTCGCCCGAAGGTTCTACAGGATGTTTCCTGTAGAAATACAGAACTTCTTGTAGAAAGGCAAGAACTTCCTGTAGAAAGCCTAGAACTTCCTATAGAAGGAAAAATCTTGACCCGAATGTGATCAAATCCTAGGAAAGTTGAGTGGCCATGGAGGGGGTGTCTGTAAGGATGTCCTGTAGCCTGGTACAGACCCCTGTCCTCGTTTTGCATGACCCTCTTTACCTGCAATGTATTCCCTGCAACCTACAATTATTTCACAGAGATTAGGCATGTTTCCTTTTTTCCTCTTTTCCTTTTTTTCTTTTCTCTCTCTTTTTTTTTTTTGAGAGACAGCAGGGGCACCTCCATGAGGTTTTCACCCCCACTATCTTCCCTGGGCGCCTCGAAGAGGTTTTCACCCAAGGATCTTTTTATTCTATTTCTTTATTTTTTTATAGAGACAACTGAGGCGCCTCCATGAGGTTTTCACCCTCACTGCCTGCCCTGGGCTCCTCAGAGAGGTTTTCACCCAAGGATATTTTTATTCCTTTTTTTTTTCTTTTTAGATGATCAAGGTGTGGGTGGAATAGAGGCAGGGCCCTGCTCCACTACCATCATTGATTTGTCCAAAGTTTCAATGAACTCCTGCCTCGAAAGGTGTTTCCTGTAGATTTTCAATCAATGCCCATTGACAAGCATGGGGATGGCTTCTTCATCAATGGTCCTGATAAGGACTTAACCATTGTCATTGCATTTCTCCACTGTATATGGTCCTAACCATCTTGTCCTCAGCTTCCCTTCGAAATCTTTGTATCTTGAGTCATAAAACAGTGCCCAATCTCCTGGCTGGAATTGCTTCTCATTAAGGTACTGGTCATGCCATATCTTCCTTTGGAGTTGAACTACTTTTAAGTGGAGGAGGGCTTGCATTCTATGTTCATCTAGTCCATTCAGCTGCAATGATATTTCATGTTGAGCATGGCTGAGATCTAAGTCCAGCTGAGCTGCCACTCTCAATGTGTTGTACTCGAACTCTATGGACAACAAAGCTTTCTTCCCGTAGACCAGCTCATAAGGTGTGAAACCAGTTGTAGTTTTCCAAGTGGTGTTGTAGGCCTCAACCAGGCGATTTGCCCAATCCTTTCTGCTACTGCTCACCACCTTAGTCAAAATATTTTCCAACGCTCTATTAGTGACTTCCACCTGCCCATTTTCTTATGGATGATACAGGGTGGAAGTTCTGTGTTTGATCTTGTGATGAGCAAGCAGGTCTTCAATCAAGTTAGAGGTGAACTGGCTTCCTTGATCGGTGACTAACTCTCTTGGGTAGCCAAACTTGTAGAAGATATTTTCCCTTAAGAACTCAGCCACTTTTTCTTTTGTCGCTGCCTTGATTACCTTTGTTTCTGCCCACTTTGTCAGGTAGTCGGTGCACACAATGATGTAAGACCTTTGCTTTGAGGGAGGGTTGATAGGACCCACAAAATCCATGCCCCATTTCTCAAATGGCTCGAAGGTCACTTGAGGTTGGAGGGGCATTTCATCCCTTGGAGTCAGTTTCCCCATCCTCTGACATTGGTCATACTAGCTGATGTATCTTCTGACATCTTGATGAAGAGTAGGCCAATAGTAGCCTGCTTGTAGAATTTTGAAGGCAGTCCTTTTTGCTGCAAAGTGGCCTCCACATGGACCATCGTGACAGGTTAGGAGGATGTCAAATACTTCCTCCTCCCTAACACAATGCCTCAAGATCTGATCTGGGCCAAGTTTGAACAGGTTGCCCCCAATCTAAGTGAATGGGGCACTCTTCCTCACAATTTTTCTCTTCTCCTTTGAGGAAAGATGCGGAGGGAACTGTGCTGAGACCAAGTAATTTTCTATATCAGCAAACCATGGAGAGAGTACTAAGATAGCAAATAGGTGTTCATCTGGCATCTGGTCATCCACTATCCCTTATTCACCTACAGGCAGATCCAATCTAGACAGGAAGTCAACAACAACGTTTTCCTTACCTGGCTTGTTGACAATAGTCAAATCAAACTGCTGCAACAAAAGTAACCATCTAATGATACGAGCATTTACATCAAGCTTGTTCATTAAATATCTAATCACAGCTTGATCAGTGTGCACGAATGTTTGATAACCAGTGATGTAGTGTCTGAACTTGTTTAGGGAATGGACTACAACCAGGAATTATTTTTCAGTTACAGTATATTTCATCTCTACCTTGGACAGGTTTTTGCTGACAAATTATATGGCATATGGTAGTTTCTCCTCAACTTGTCCTAAGACTGGCCCTATGGCTTTGTTTGAGGCATCAGTGTGGATGTGGAAAGGTAGGGCCCAGTTTGGACTTCTCAAGATCGGGGCAGATACCAACTTATCTTTCAACTTGTCCAGAGTCCCTTGACAGTCGTCAGTCCATTGAAACTCAACATCTTTCCCTAAGAGGCCAAACAATGGTGAGGCTAGCTTACTGAAATCTTTAATGAATCTTCTATAATATCCTGCTAAGCCTAGAAAACTCCGAACGTCTCTTACCTTTTGAGGAGGTGGAACCTATTGGATGATAGCAATTTTGTTAGGATCCACCTGTAATCCTTGGCGAGAAGTTGTATGACCTAGCACAGTCCCTTTAGTCATCAGGAATTCACACTTTTCGGGACTGAGGGACAGGTTCATCTCAATACACTTGGTTAAAGATTTTCCCAGGTTAGTCAATGCTTCTTGGAAGTTGGACCCATAAGGAGTAAAGTCATCCATATAGATTTCCACCGAATCGTGGACCAGTTTAGAAAATATGCTCAATACTGCTCTCTAGAAGGTGGCAGGAGCATTGCATAGCCTAAAGGGAAGGACCTGGTAAGCAAAGGTACCCCATGGGCAAGTGAAGGTGGTCTTATCTTGGTCCTCTAGGCTGATTTGGATCTGATTATACCCGCCGAACCCATCTAGGAAAGAGAAGAACTTCTTCCCTGCCAGTCCATCCAACACTTGATCTATGAAAGGCAAAGGGAAATGGTATTTCTTGGTGGCTTTGTTAAGTTCTCGGTAATCTACACAGATTCTCCACTTCCTGTTTTTCTTGGGCACAAGAACCAGAGGTGAGACCCACTCACTATCAGAGATGGGGTAGATGAATCTTGCATCCAACAATTTTTGCAATTCTTCTTTGACAATGTCTTTAAGGGCTGGATTCATTCTCCTTTGAGGCTGCCTAACTGGTTTACAATCCTCTTTAATGTAAATGTGATGGGTACAGACCGAAGGGTGGACTCCTTTCATCTCCTTATAGCTGCAAGCAAAAGCATCCAAAGGATTGTTCAATAAGCTACACAGCTCCTTCTCCTGGGAGGGAGATAGGGAGGAGCTGATATTTAAGGTTCTTTCGGGGCCAAATTCCACACTCTTAACTCTGGGAGAGGTCGGATTAGTCACATAGAGGTCCACTAAAGCACTGGCTTGTGTATCTTCCACCAACTTCTCTAATGAAAGTGCACTGGGAGGTGGGGTTTGAATCAACTTCTGAATCAAGTCATCCTCAGTTGGAGGGCCTCCTTTGGTGGTTTCTACTGTGCACAAAGGTGCAGTGTAGACCTCATCCTCATCTCCCTCTTCCAACCAGAGTGGTAAGTCATGTTCTAGTAGAGGTTGGGCAGGAGGATAGAGGACTAGCTATTTGGACATAGGCCCATTCTTGATGGTCATGCTTCTAGCTCGACAACTGATGTAAGCATCCGCAGTAGCTAACCAAGGCCTTCCCAGAATGAGGGGGTGTCCAGTGAGTTTTGCCTTTGGCTGAAGGACCAAGAAGTCTGCAAGGTACTCCCAAGAGTCAACAGAGACCATGACATCTTCCACAATCCCTTCGAGAGTCACGGTGGAGCGGTCTGCTAACTGCAGCACTGTTGAGGTCTTCCTTAAGGAACTCTGAAGGTTGAGTTTAAGCCTAGTGTCCCTGGTCGTCACATTAATGGCAACCCCTAGATCAATCAAAGTGTGGGGGATTATGGTGCCATTGATGTGGAAATCAACTACAGGACTCCCAGCGTCCAAATATTTTGGACAGATTACTTGTCCCAACATTAGATCGGACAGTTGTCCAATGACATTGATAGTCGGGGCATCTCTCTTGCGCCTACCTGGGTTCCTGAAACACTTCTCCTTGATCAATTTTTTGTATATTGGCACATCTTTTATGGCCTGGAGAAGTGGTATTTTCACACACAACTGCTTAAGTTCTCCCAAAAGTTCAGTTTCCTCTGGGTTTTGTTGCGTGGTTACTGTTAGTCACTCAGGAAAGGCTGGAATGGCTTTAGGCTCACTTTCCTGTTTCTCTTCCTCATCCTTCGGGGGAGGAGGTTGGCGATCTGGAAGGACCTTCCCAGATCGCAGGTTGATCTCCTGGATCTCCACATTATAGGTAGGGCATGTTGTCTCCCCAATGTATACCTGCTGGGCTTGTCTATTGTTGGGGTTCGGGTTCGGTTGGGCAGGCATCTGGGTTGTCTTGGAGGAGCAGGAGGTAATGGTTGTGGTTGAGCCAGTGGTGGAGGAAGAATGGCAGGAGGAGAGTTGTATTGGGGCCTCCACCCCGGTTGAGGTGCATTCCACCGAGGTTATGGCTGGACATGTGGGTGAAACGACTGAGTAGTAGGTTGAGTATGGTATTGAGATGGATAAGACCACGGAGGAGGTGTGGACCAGAAAGGATGAGCAGGGGGCCCCCAAGAAGGTATATGAGCAGATTGGTTGGGGCTATAGTAAGCTTGGGATGTCCCTTGCATCCCCTGCTAGTAAGGTCTGGGCCCATGCGGCCTCCTTTGGTTGAGGAAGTAGATAGGTTCAGTGGTTGCCTTGGTCCCTTGGTACATGGCTTTAAATCTGGGTAAGGTTGGGCATTGGTTTGTGGGGTGGTATTCCTCACAAACGAAACATAGTGCAATGGACACTTGTTCTTAGGGTGCTTCCTCATACATCTGGGATAGAAAATGGCCTAAGCCCTCTCAGCTTCCTCTTTCCTTTTTTGGATTCGGAAAGTATCAAGTTGCATGGCAATGGTCTGTCTCATCTCACTTTTGAGGTCTTCCATCTGATTAGCAAACTCATGCTTGGAGAAGGTGGTACTAGCTGAAAGTGGATTCCCCCTACCTCTTTTCTGGGCTGCCCTCGAATGGTTTCTAAACATAGTCTTTATGTCCTCGTAAGGTAGTTGGTAGATGTCTCCTCCAGCTAAAAAATGGAGGGTATCTAGAAGGTCTTCAAGGACTCCTTGATGTAGGACCAGCTTTAGAGATTCAGGGTCAAGTGTGCACCTAGCTCGTTTATAACTAAGTTGGAACTTTTCATCGTAGTCTTCTAAAGACTCATCATTTCCCATGGTCATCCAGAAGATCTCTCCCTTAGTTTCTTTTGACCTACAGTAGTCCTGGTATTTTTTGTTAAAGGCTTGCTGCATCTGAGCCCAAGTGGTGATACTGTTTCCAGGTAATCCCATGAACCAGCGTAGTGCTGCATCCTTGAGCGTAGAAGGAAAGAGTTTCAGCTTTTGCTCGTCTTCGACATAGTCATAAGTTTGACAAAAGACAACAAACTCAAACAGGAAGGTATCAGGGTCTTCAGTGGTCAATCCATGGAAGTGAGGTAAGGCTGAGGGACTTATGTTTTTCATTTTCATGTCCCCATTGGTCTCTCAGATGGGAAAGGCACCTTCTATTCTCTCGTTATCCCTTATACCGTTTCTGTGTTCAGCCATGGTCTCAAGAGGGATGTTCTCTTGCTCTTCTTCTGTTATATGATCTTCGTATATCTCTGGAGGTTCACCTTTAGGTTCTTCTGGATCACGACCACCAAAGAAGAGAGAAGGGTGACTCAGTGCTGTAGTGGGGGTGTTGGGTAAGAATTTTTTGGTATTGTCTCTGTTCCTACGAGGCATGAAATGAAAGATTTTTGGTTTCTTTTGTTCTTTTTTCATTGCTTGTACCTAGAAAACGAAAATAGATTGAATTGTAACTAACTAAAATCTATCTTGCTAAAATGAAAATGTGGATTTGAATGAAAGCAGGAAAGTACTAATCTATTTTGCTGAAATGAAATTGCAGGAATTAAAATGCTAGGCTACGCTTGCAAAATTGAAATTGCGGAATTGAAATACTAGGCTACTCTTGCAAAATTGAAATTGCGGAATTGAAATGCTAATCTACGCTTGAAGAATTGAAATCATAGAAAATTTTAGGGGCGAATGTTCGCCCTTTGGCGAAATTAAGGGGTTTTAAATTTTTAGTGGGCGAATATTTTGTATCATAGTACATTTTTACAAATCACCTCAAATAGCCCACCTTATTTTAAGGGAGAGGGTAAAAAAGGTAAATTTAGCCCTTGAAATTAGGAGTTACAAACTTCCATTCGCCCATTTTCAAGAATAGGTTTTATTTAAGTGAATCC